>JARHVA010008988.1:272500-310000 GCA_037957365.1 Torreya grandis | reverse complement strand
TATGTGCATTAAATAATATCACACCTCATGAATATAAAAGTGTGTATATTTTATTAAACTAGTATTGCACCTCATTAGTATGTACTAATTGATATATAATTTATGCATCTATATACTAAATTTGAGAACTTGCATCTCTAATGTATGTATATGTGATAACTTGTAATTCATTTTCATGTAACTATGTACATATGCACCCAACTTTGTATTAATATATACTAAAGTATTTTTAAAGTGAGATCATATGTGTGGTGTATACCCCCATAAAAGGTATTAATATGCTAATATATGTCATGTAACTAAGCACATCTCATATATGAATCATTCTAAAACTCAAAAAATTATACTTTGATCTAATTTTATGTTTATTGACATTTATTTCTCTATGACAAGCCCAATTTAATTCCCCCCTTCTGAGATGATAAATGTGTTTGTACATAACCAAATTTTATATGGTCTAAAATTTAATTGTATTTAATGATGATGAAAGGACCTCCATAAATAAAATATGATTTGACCTAGTCTTATTCCTCCTTTCTTCATTTTACCTCTTTTCAGGCCTTCCCCAAGTGTCAAATTTGAATGCTTTAAGTTCATTTCTACCAAAACTTTAATTATTTTGTGGCAGAGTAAAACCACCATGATAATTTTGGACTGCTTAGGTGATATGTGCAACCACTCTAACATTTTGTGTAATTTCCATGGTTGTTCTATAGAATGCTCAAATTTTTTCAAAATCATTACGGTGGTTGCATAACCATTTCCTATATATAATGGAAATTTAACCATTATTACATGTCTTTTAAAATTTACTCTCAAAATAATCATTTTTATGTGTTTTGCATGTTTAACCTCACATTTTTTCTCTTGTTGTTTCATATTTGTCTTCATATTGTTCTATTTCACTCCTATCCATGTCTAAGACAATTTTAACTTACTTGAAGTTAACTCTAACAAGCTATCAATCAATATTTTTTTAAATCCCACACACAACCTCTTCTCTTTTATTAAAAATAAGTCATTTTACCTTGAATTTTAGATCCAAAAATTATATTAAGAATTGAGCATACAGGTTTCATATAGATATAGTCTACCTTCTATAAATTCTTTTATAAATAATCCCAAATCCCATAGACAGCTACTGGTCATCCATGTGAAACAAAGAAGGAAACCTCATGAGCTTGCATCACAACACTCTATTTTATTAAAATCATGATTTTGATTTCACTTCCTTTTTCATTCCTTTTTTTACATAATTATTTAGTCATTATTGATAAATAAATAGGGATTTATCATCCTGATGATTAATTAATTTCAATCTAAGCTTCTCCAATTATCTTATGCTTTCGTCAAGTTGAGGAATTAAGTTTTATTTATTACTTATTTTTTTATTTTTTTATTAATTTATTTTTCACATACTAAATTCAAATATAAAATACCAAAAAAATCATTTCTCATGCTATTTTGTATTGAAAATCAATCTTTCTTGATTTCACTTGCATACAATAAACTAGAAAGCACACTAATGTTTCATATCATTATTAGAGTTAGATAGAAAATTTTATATTATATTTTAATAAAATTATACAATCATTTTATTTTATTTTTACTCTTTCAATACACATACTCACATACAAAACAAACAACTCACACCCATTTGTATAGAAAACCTAGAAAAAACAAAAGCAAGAATTGCATTATTAGAATCATTTCCTCTTCTTACACATTTTTAAAATTAATTATAATCATAAAAAAAAAACTTTAATATTAAATTAGTTTCATACAGAAAAATTAAAAATAGAAACTTTTCATCTAATGTTGCGTTCAAATTTTAGACTTCTAAATTCATAAATTTCATTGCATGCACACAAAAACTACAAATGTAGAACTACTTTTAATTTAAAAATATAAAAATTTAAATATTTACTCATATTTAATTATATTCATACAAAAACATAAATATAAACATTAATTTTTACCAAACATAGCTAAAAAAATTCTTTTTAAAAATTTAAAAAACTAGGAAAAAATCAGCAACTAAATAGTTTACTTTTAATTTAAGATTCATTATCACTTGTATACTTAATATTAAAAAAACTAATTTATTTAATTTTAGAACTTTAATTTTGATAAATATAAGGCTTTTAGATTTTAAAACAAGCAATGAAATATCATCAAACATAAAAATTAATTTTAAAATCAGCAAGATCATACTTTTGGAAAACAAATAAAAACAACCAATAAAAAATATTTGATAAACCAAAAATCAAAGGAAAAAAAACAACAAAATCCAAACTTCAAAATGAAAATTTTCCTTACCCATGAATTATGTTTCCTAAATAAGTGCATTTACAAAGAGCAAGAACATTTCCATGAGGACAAGCCCCTAAACCGGCTCAAAACACTCAAAGTGATATAAAATTCAAGATTAGACTACAATTACTTTGTTTCACTCATATAACTATCTTCATCATTACATATTCAAATGTTATATATAAAAAACACACATTTACCAAATCCAAACTATTTATAAAAAATCACCTCCTAGCCCACCAAGCCTACAACCTCCAAATTTGAATTTTCCTTTCATCCTCGAGTCTACCTTCATCTATTTTTATTCACTTCATAAATGACATTTCTGAAGTTGTTTAACCATATAATGAAATATGTTTTTTTTTTTTTCACTTTATTCCATGGGGTTAAAAATATAGAAATGAAATGACACAAAGGTGATAATCAAATATATAATAGGCTAATTAAATACTAAGCTTAAATACAAGCATACACTAAATTTATTATGCCAAGATAGTCTAAATATGGAAAATACAACTAGGATAGATATAGAAATGACAAATAATAGAAATACTTAGCTTATCGTAATGCTAATATAATTTTGGATATAAAATAGGTTGAAAGTAGGTGGGTAGATAGTTTTGAAACAATTGTCAGATTTTAGATCTAGTGCCTATGGCTATCTAGACAATTATGTCATCACTAGACGATTACTTTGATTCTACTATCTGATTCTAATGATAGTGTCATGTATATAATATTTTTTTAAATATGATGAAACCACCTGAATTCTTATCGATTTTACTTATCCTTCACTCTGGTGCATTTAGACTTAGGTTATGGATAGTTGTTCATTATGAAATTGTAAAACCCTAGATTTTCATCTGCAATATGACCTTGGGGAAAATGAGTTAATGTGCATATAGTGACAAGCTATCCATAATGACCCCATTTTTAAAGGGTGATACTTACATATCCAATACTCCATAAGAGGTCCTCAGACTCATTTGGTTCTCCCTTATGTGTTAGTTTGTGTGTGAATCATGTAATGTGTGTAAAGTAAGTACAATAGTGACCTAGCTTATAACTTCATAACTTGGACTCTTGGGATAATATTTTATTAATTTAGATATATAAATGTGTTGTACCTATGACTATTATGGAAATAGGGAATCTCTAATCAATTGAATGTTTGATAGAGTACTTTTTGATAAGTGCCTTGGTCTCTTTGGTATTTTCTAGGTGATAAATGAATGAGGGTTGAACTTAAATTTTTATTAATCCCTTTAGAGTAATTACTAACTTTAGAGCCCTTAAGCTAACCACTAAAATATGTTTCATTTGAAAATTGGATGACTTTAGGGTATTAGACTCTTGCATTATGGTAGGATAGTAATCTTGAAACTAATATTTGTCTTGAATGTTATTATCTAGGGAATAAGAGAAAAGGTACATGTTTAAAACTTGAATAGATGGAAGATAACTACATTTTAAGCATTCTACACAAGATATAATGTTTTTATCATCAATTAAGAATATTATGACTAAGATATAGTCCAATGGGCACAAGATAGATCAAATGTGAGGCTTGTGGAAGCAAGGAGAATGCATAACTAAGATGAAAAACCAAGATATGAGTTTTCCAAGTCTACAAGACTGAGGTGCTACATAATCATAAAATATTATCTACATAAGTAATGACAAGATAGATCCTAACAAATACCTAGAGTCATCTAACTGTAGTTTAACTTATTTCAAGATCTTAGCATTTACCAAGAATTATGATAATTATCCTAAATTATATATCTATTCTTGGGATGTCATTACACCACATATTTTTTCCATTAACAAGAACTTTGATTCAATTGAGATATTTTTGTATAGACACCAACATCTAGTACCACTTTTTATTCATAATAATGTACATTTAAATCATCTAAACCAACCTTCCATTTCATCTCTTCCATATCAACTCATTTATCCCATTTATCTACCTCAACTAGACTAACTAGACTAGTATGATGGCCATCACATCATTTATTCATCAAATATATTAGCCTAACCTTGGTATATTGAGTGCATGAAGTTTTCTATTTTAGTTTTTATGTGTACAAATATAGTTAACTCAATGTGAAAGTATTCTCATTTTTAATTTATCCTTTAATTTTTATTTTACCCATATTTCTTCCTCCATTATTATATGGTTGATAATACACTCCTCAAATATGTCTAGAGAGGAATTCGATAGGACTCTTAGCCTTGAGATCTAAAAAATAAGTGTTTAACATCCTAGTGAACACTCTTTATTTAGATAGAATGACACATATCATCAAAACATTATGAACCAATCTTATTTTGAACTATAAACTAAGTCTCATGTATTAAATTAATATTTATGGGATCCTTAAAAATACAAGTAGTAGTTATGGTCACTCTAATGACATGAATTTGATCACTGAAGGTGTATTATTATCCACACATTTTTACTAGACCTTGCATCAGTTGAATATGAGTCCCTGACAATAAAATTATAATAATATTTTATTAGTATCCTAAGAGAATTGTTATTTTATAAGATGGATTAAGTAGGATGTAACTACCCCCACCCCATTCTAGGACTAACTAAACGTATTACACAACACCTTAAAAATAAATGATTTCTCCTTTATAGGCATCAAATTCAAATCAATTCATCATGAGATACCAATATATCCCTTCAAATCCTCCTATGAGATAGGTTCTCAAACTCACTACCAATGCTATTTAAAATGAACTCATTTCCACCCTGGTGAATTGAATTGAGGATTTAGAGAGAAACCAAATCTCTCTCTAATATGGTAGTCTTAACTAATGGATGACCTTAGAGATCTATACTTAAATTATTTCATCTTCAATTCCCATTCTAGTAAAATCTTACTAACCAACCATAGTATCAAACCCACTTCTCAACCCATTGGATTTGCATCGAGCCAAATACCTAAGGACCTTCTTACCTTTGGATTCTTAATTTAGGTGGCATAAAATATTCCCCCACCTAATCAACCTCATACTCATGTTCCCATTGGTGTTACTATCTCTTACACAACCAAAAATAATATGGTTGCTAATACATAACCACCCATGATTATTCTCAACTACATGTCATCCAATACACCACCCACATACATTCCACCAAAATTATTGATAATAAGCTACCTCCTTAAAACTATATATCATAATATCACCATATGTTATCCAAATACACGTAGGTAACACTTTTCACCCCTGGTGGTTTCATGCCCACTTCTTACCAAATTCATCTTCCCCAATATTATCCAAACACTAATCTAATTAATTTCAATGCCATGGGTGCTTATTTTAAATGTCTAAATGATTATATTAATCATGTGATTTAAGGGTTCTCTTGACATATCACTTACCTAAACTTCCTAAATACAAAGGATAAGGGGACCAAAATTCACATGTAAAAGCATATATTACGACCATTAGAGACCTACTACCTTGGTATAGATTGGTGGCTAAAATTTTCCCCATGAATATTTATTGGATAACATTAGATTGGTATTACTACCTCTTTAAGGATTCCATCCATTCCTTCTGACAACTTATGATTGAATTTGTAAAAGTGTTTGATGTGAATAAGTTGCATAAAACTAGCATATGAGAGTTCATACACATCAATAAAGAACCTAATGAGTCTAATTCCCACTTCATCACATTCCTTATCTAATTCTCCATACATGGACCAAATAGAGTTTTGTGATATTTTATAATACTCTCTTAAAAATAAACTAGGGAAGGTGTCCAAAATTTTCCCTACAAGCCATATGAAAAAAAACTAGAAAATTCTCTTATGATAGACCAAAAAACCTTAAATAGTTCCATAAGTATTATGGATAAAATTGGCGAATTTTTTACCCCCAAAAAATAATGGGGATTATCAAAATCCTAACCAAAGTATCTTGAATAACCAATGTCCCAATATGTTCAACTGTAATTACCATACTACCAAATACATTATAATGGACCAAACCAGGAAGAAAAATGTTGTAAAAAGTTATGAGAATCAAATCATGAATAATAATAATGAAAATAAAAAATGGGGGTATGAGAAATCCAAACATTTTAGATAAAGTTCTTGCAGTATACTTTAACTATCTACCACATCGTGAGCACTAGTATCCTAATCAATAAAAAACTAGTATCAAAATATTTACCAAAAATAGAATTCTTAATTTCAAAACCAAAACTTATATCAAAGTAAAAATATAATGTTTGGTTAAAAAAATAAAAACCAAATACTAAGGGATTATGATCCCATTTTATATTTTACTTCTTATAGTATCATAAGTCATGAGACTTGTACATGTCAAGAGTATAACATTTTTATCTAATGACTCCCTAAGGATGAATGACAGACATTTATATACATGTATTTTTAAGTTCAAATGTGTATTAATAATTAAAATTTTGTTTAATAGGTGTAAAATTTGAGATAAATTAGAATGATAAAGATATGAAATTAGTAAAATATGTGATTTTTAAACTTTATAAATATTTAAATATGTTATTTTTGGAAAACACTGAGAAGAAATGCCTTAGCTTAAATATGGATTTTAATTTAATACTTTTTATGTTTGACAGTTTGAATAAGTAGAAGATAAGAGTGTGGTTATGCATGATGAAAATAAAAAATTAAAATTGCTTCTAGATAGGTCTACACTCCTTAAATAAAAAACAATTTGGTCATGTTTGTTGATTGCAGACTTATTTGAGTCATTGATTGTGACTAATGAATAAAAATTAAATATAGAGAAAAGTAGAAATGTTGTAATGCAGGATATAGAATAGAATTTAAAAATATTCCTAGATAAAATCATGATCTATAGACAATAATGTAGGCCAACCACATTATGGACTGTATACATGTCTATGTTTACCATGATGAATATTTAATTGTACCATATTATGCACCTATGTCTATTAAGAGGGTTGAGATTATGTGATTATTATATTTCCACATACATGCCATTATTTTTATACTCTTTAATTTAGAAACCTTAGTGGTCTCTATGATAACTAGAAACATGTGAAAAAAGAGGGGGGTTGTAATGGGTTGAGCTAACCCAAATCATTCCCTTGATTATTTAACACTACTTACATATCTAAATACTATGAATAAGTAATCGTTATTACATAGATTTTGTACATGTTTTTTGATGTATTATCTCACTATGTGAAAATATAATGATATAATGGGAACACATCCAAGTTGTAGGACCTTGGTGAATAGAGGTAAACCTCTAGAGAAGTTTGGATTTATTTCACTAAATTTTATGCAACTGATAAAGTATTAGTTTGTAGAAATTTTGCTTCCTTATTGTTCTTGCTCCTAAACTAGGGTTTGACTAGGGAAAAGAGTTTGAGAATGAAAATTTTCAAAACAAAAAATGATTTCACCAAATATTATTTATAGTGTATTTTAATTATTGCTTGAATGAACATAATCAAATAGAAAAATAGATTGAAATTTGTAGGAGCACAAACTTATGCAAATGGAAAATCAAAGGTAATATTTGCAATTTTTCATAAAAGGGACAAGATTATTTTATTCTAATAAAAAAATCTTCCAAAAGGGTAGAAAATACAACAAATGAAATTTTGTGATTGAATAACAATTATAACATCCATAAATATTTAAATAATTTTTCATACATAGGTATTCCTTAGACAACAAAGGCAAATCTTCAATTATTTCTCATTATCTAGGTAACAAATTGTAGAAATATTATTCAAAATTTAGAATAATATTCCTAATATAAAAAATATAAGATGGTAAATGCCATACTTCCCATATTTATACAAAATATCTCATAAATTAGATGTAGTTAATAGAAACTACAAGACCTAGTAGAGGAACATGCAAATCTGAAAACTCCATGAAGAGAGGCATGATAAATAATAGTTATCATATTCAAGGCATGTATAAAAAGTTGTAAAATGATCATGCAAGAGGTGGGCATGATCTTTAGTTGGTGTGTCATCTTAGGAAAATGCAAAATTTTCATGCAATGCCCTAGGTCTTCTTCATGTATTTGTAATAGATCTTCATGCAAATTGGGCACCAAAGTGAAATTTATTGTTAGAACAAAAGATAAATTTAAGATAACTCAAGTTAATTTTTGGAAAAACCCTAATTTATAATTTTCAAGTGAGACTTTTACAACTTATAAGTCATACCACTTTATCAAAACTAGAATTAGAATTTCCAATATGTACTTTTACAACTTAAGAAATTAGAAACTTGAAAAAATGAAAAGTGTAATTTGCAAGTCTACTTTGTACAATATCCAACCTACCAAAATATAAAATGTAAAATACACATTGTTGTTTCTAAAAAAAATCTATCAAAAAGAAAGATGTAATTTACAAGATGTGTTTTTGAAACTTTGCAATATTTTTACAATAATGAAAATACAATATGTAAGAATGATTATAATAGAAATAATTAATCTATTTCCAACACTTTTTCTGACTCTTTATCCTTCTCAACCTATAGTTTCTAAACATATGCATCAAAATCCTTGTAAATCTCCTAAATTCTCTCTTCATTTGGGCCAAAAGAGTAAAGGTTGGTGATCTCATAATCTACTACTATATTGAATAGTTCCGTTCTCAATTTTTTGTATTCTTGAATATCTTTACCAATCTGATCCAAAATGTTATGATACTTGATGTAGAGGTGGATAGAGATCAAGGTAAAGATTGTATTTCATGTAGATTCATTTTTTATCACTTCTATGAATTTGCTCTAAACCTATTATATTAAAAAGAGCTGATTGTCCTAATTTGTTGTTTGATATGACAATTTATTCAACAAATATTCCATGTCATATAACATGTTGATGTCCTTGTCATGTGCAATATTGGCCATATGGGCAACACTTGTAAGTATTTTTATTCTAAATTGACTAGCTCAATCTAGTTCCTCTTTCCCTCCATTAATTTTTAGTATATTGTTTACAAGGAGAAAGACTATGTCAATTGAGTCCACAACTATCAATTTTGGATAGAAAAGATTCAATCTATCTCTCCATATTTATTGACAAATTCTCTCAAGGTTACCCTTTTCTCTCTTAGAACTATATAGTGGTCCAATATTATATCAATAATTTTGTTATAGTTGGAGATGAGCTCCTCTACCCATTGCTTAGTGGCCCTTCCCATACTATTAATTTATGTTACTACATCAAGTTTTACTTGATATATGATCTAGGTGATTGGTATTGCTATTTTAGGTTTTGTTGATTGAATAATGGGCTTGATGAATTTATTCAATGCATTTATAAGTTGTTCAACCTTTTTTTTAGATCATCCTTAGTGACCTTATCACTATCCATTTTATAAAAGAGGGAGTTGATTATGGATTGAACATCATGTTTCAACCCATCCCTCATAGGATATCTACGGTGAAATTTTTATACCTGATAGTCCCTCACCACAAGATCTTCTTTTGTTTATCTAGTGGGGGGACTACAATCTCTACATATATTTCCCCTATTGAGTCACATAATATCCTTAAAAACTTCTAGGGAGTAGTCTTGGATTTATTGTGTGTATTTGAAAGACCAAAATCTAATGTACTGGGGGACATCATTTACTTTCATTTATAACCCACTATTTGTGTTAACCAACTAGGGCTAGCATATTTCTATGTTTACGCCATCACTTGAGAATATACAATTGAACATGTTGTACTAGTAGGCATAGTGATAAGTGTTGTATCTTTTACTAATACTATTATTAATTGATTGATAGATGTATTTATAATTTCCTCCCCATCTATAGGCTAAGGTATATATTTACATATAGGAATTGTTCATCCCCTATCCCCACTGAAGGGATTTAGGTTAATATAGATGTGGAAGATGAAAGTGATAAAGGAGTATACATAAGGAGTTAGAACTTAGTGACTGGTAGAAGTGTGGAGGAAAAAGCATCAAATTAAGGAATCAAATTGTTAGGGCCACTCAAGGGTGATAATGTAAGAAAGATGAAGGGGGATGAAGATTGAGTAGTACTTATCCCAAGAGTTGGGGTAGATAGTAGAACTAAAGTCAAAATGATTGAATCCATGGCTATATACTATTGGGTAGTGTTGGCCATCAACTAAGATGGAATGAATGGAATTGTAAATTAAATAGAAGGAATTGTGGAATGAGGGAGTGAAATTATGTGAGGCGAAACTGTAATGGAAACCTAAGTATCTATTAAAAGGGGAACCTAAATGTCTACTTGAATTGATGACATTATTAGAATTGGAATTATTATTATGGGTAAAGTGGTGAGAATGGAGGGTGGAGTCACTTGGGGTGAAGGAGTGGATACATGAGGTGTAGGTGTTAGAGATTTAGGAATGATAGAAATAATTGGGGGATGATCTATAGAGATGGGAGTTGTGATTTTCACTGAGATAGGGGTTAAATATATGGATGCTTCAACTATAAATAGGTCCTCAGATGAAATGACTATTTATTATCTTCTACTACTCCCTCTCAAGTTTATTACCCCTTCTTGGCCTTATATTTCTTCTTATTATTATGGGAGATCACTGGCTTATCTAATTACTCTACTGCTACACTAGTGATACCCTCTATTGATGTTAAAATTCCTTTCTCCTTGATCTTTAGTATATTTTTTATGATACTCACTATATCCTTGGTCACTTGGACCCTTTTACTCCTGAGCCAATTGAGTGTTTTACTAATCACATGGGAAGTTCTATCTATAAGAGAAAAATATTCAAGAATATACCACCTTACTATTAGAAGGGGTTGAAAGTATATCTTATTAGCATGATAGACCATGTCTATCAGGGACTCATCAACCATCAAGTCCTCAGGGACTAGAGTTAATTTAAGAGACCTTATTAGAAAACCTATAGTAAATTTTTGGTGAATTTAGGAAAATTTTATTTGTAGCTATGGTGAATTCTCTATGAGCGGTGATAAATCTATAGGTTGGATCGAATGGCTAAAATGAATGGATTTAAATATTAAATGTAAAAAATAAGAAATAAAAAACTTACCAAAACCTAAATATTATTTCATATTTAGATTCCTCTTGAATATCTATGCAATGTTTTAAAAAAATCATCACAATCTGAGTCCATATACAAATGTTACAGCCTCTATATATTGGCAGTTGGTTGCATCATTTAGTTATGTCATTTGATTGTGTCATATAGTTTGGTCATATGGTTTGTTCATAGGGTTTCAATAATTTGTTTATGTCATTAAGTTGAAACTGTATGACCAAACCATATGACATAACTGAATGAAATAACCAAATAATGCAATTGAATTCTAAATTTTTGAGGCCATAAATCTTGCATACAAACTTAGATTGTAATGATTTATTTTTTAAAATTACATAAATCTTTAAGAGGAATCAAAATATGAAATAATATCTAGGTTTTGGGATTTTTTTCTATTTTTTAGCTCTATCATTTATAAATATCATTTGGCACTATTAGAAGGTATTTTCATTCTACACTATCATTTGATTATTGCATTAGACACTATCATTTAGTTCCTCCATTCAACACTATTATTTTGTATTATGGTCCTTTGGTTTTGGTTCTACTTGTTAGGTTATTTGATATCAAGGGGTGGTTATACTATATATATGTGGTGAATTAAAGTGTAATATTATATATTATTGTAAGGGTAGGCAAGCCAACCCTAAAATTATTTATATCCCTAAAATTTTGATGATTTGATCCTATCTATAGACCCTAAAAATTCACCAAAACCAAAATACAAAAAATGGATTTTTTTTTAAATTAATGAATATTCACCACTAAAATTTACCCTATCAGGGGTTGGTGCTAAATCAAAATATTTGACCCAATCCAAGGTCATTATAGAGTATTCCATTAATTTGAATTCTTCCTTATCATCTGAATCTTCCCAATAATATTCAAAATAGGGGGCATGAGAATATATAGAGGTTCCTAGTGTGTTAGTGATGTTTCTATGAACATAATAGTATGGTCTTGCCTCTAAAGGTCTTAGGGTCATTTGTGTCATTTTTGTGTCAACACACTTGGATTTTATTAAGGAGGGACATGTGTATCTACCTATATTGATTGGGAAATGAATTCTTGACTTGTGCTTGTTGGATAATAGCTTGTGAGTTTCCACAATCTATCTCACTAGCTTTATTAATATCCATTTAACACTCACATATCTTGGAAGAGTGTAAGGGTAGCCACTGAATATGCATAGCTTAATATAATATTAGGTGGGGAAATAGATTAATTAGGAACCCCACTATGTGATATATATGTGGTATTTGCATAAAAAAAAGTCTTTCTCTCAAGTTCCTTATCAAACATTATTATCATGTAATAGATGAATACATCATTTACCCTCCTAAAGTGTTATATGTTGGCATGCAAAGTAAGGTTTAGATAATAGTTATACACTTTATTTAATTCACTATCCACTATGTTGGGCCCTAGGAAAGATCTCCCTTTAGCCAATATGCATACTAACTAAGAGGTCATGTAAAACTTTCATGTTGTTTACACCTCCATCAATTGCTTATGGAGGGAGTCAGTACTAAGTTAGGCCCAGTGGATATATTGTTTATTCTCATGGATGACCCATATGTATTGATACATAAAATCATAGAAACTCTTTGCATTAAGAATACTAGTGATCATGTACAATAATATAATCATGTCTCCAACCTCATCCTTTAAATCAATTCTTGCTATTGTGTTTGGAAATTTGGTGGAGGTAGCCTTAGGGATTCTCAGCCATTGTTTATCCATCACTCTTTGGCATCTTAAGTTATTGTCTTGAAAGAACTTTTTGGACATCTCTAGATTTATATCAAGATAACTCTCAAATTATGGTCTCACAAACATTGAATTAATGAAATCTAGGTCTATATTTAGAACCCTTTCCTCTTTATCATTGAGAAGCTCTCTCTTGCAATCATCATAATGTTTTGCTAGTATAAGTATTAGCTTAGGTATTTTAAAAATTAGGGGAAAAGATGCTACTTGGGGAAGTCTAGAGTCATAGATAATATAAATCTAATCATTCTTTAACTCAACATTTATCCTCGTCTAGAAGTCACCTAGGTCAATGTGACCTAGGTCTATATTTGTAATCTTAGTGGTATTAGATTCCAAACTAAGAGTTACACTGGGTCATTTTGTCTTGAACTTCATCTCTTTATAAGACATATTTTGGAGAGACTATTTAGGGAAAACCAACTACAAAAGTTTGTAGGATTTATAGGTGCTAGAAGCAAGTGGAAATTCTAGTATAACATGGAGTTGTTATGAGCAAGTAAAAAGTCTATGAGAAAGTGTTGCTACAAAATTAGGTTGAAATTTATAGTGGAAATTGGGGGTGAGAATTATAATTTGAAACTCTGGTGGAACTTAGAACTTTTCTCAGAAATAGGAAAGTTCGTGGAACTGGGAGTTGCTTGAAACAATGGAAAATTCCACAAGTTATGTATTCTAGTTTGTAAGTGAAAATCATATAGAAATAGGAGGTGATTTTAATAGATAAATATTCCATATGGATAGTGGAAGGATCAAACAAGGAATATTATTTGGTTTGAAATCACATGCCCTAGACATGAATGTGAAAATTGGGAAAACCCTAGGTTTTTAGTGCAAAAAGAAAAATTACAAATCATGACTTTATATAAAAAATACCTAGAAAGAAATCTTGGAAAATTATGACAAAAAAAACCCAAATCCTTAAAAAACTTCTAAGCAAGGAATGAAAACACTAACCTATAACTAGATTTATAAGCAAATGGAAACCAAGTGTGATTTTTGCATAAAAATATGGATTAAAGTGCAAAAGGATCCAAGGAATACTATGCAGGGGTGGAATAGGTCATGGCATGAGGTTTGAGGTGTGGCTTATAATCATGGCTCAAGGTTATTACATGATTCATAGTCATGTCTTGAGGTTAAGTTTGTAATTCAAGATGGGAGATCAAACATAATTAAAAAAGATTAAAAAATGACTAAACCAATCCTAATTCCATGCTTATATAGACCCCTTTGTAGTTAATCCTTCAAAGGTGGTATTTGGTGGAACCTTAGAGTCTTCAAGCAATTTTGTAAATTTCATGTTGACTTATTGATTCCATGGGTAAAGTTAGGTTAATGTCTTTGAAGATAAGTAGGTGTAACCTCAATAAAAATTTGAAATTTTAAAAAATCTAAAATTTTACTTGAAGTTATGGATTCTATGGGCTAGGTTGTTGGTCAGAAGCAAAACCTAGATTACAATTTATAATTTTGAAAATTTAAAATTACTCTCCAGGTTTTGGATTCTAGATAGAGTGTTTCACAGGAACTGGAACTCCACTTGCAATTTATGATTTTAAAAACTTTAATCCAAGTTATGGATTTTGTTGGGTACTTGGTTTATGTGAACTAGAACTGTACTTATAATTTACAATTTTTCAAATTATAAATTATAAGAGATTTGTGATTTCCTCTAGCTAGTGTATTATGAGATCCAAAGGTCTAGCTACAATTTGAAAGTTTCAAAATTGTATATTTCAGTTAGATCTCTATATTTTTATGGCTAATTCATTATGGGATCTAGATCTCAAGAAGAAATTTGAAATTTTTCAAAATTTAAATTACAGGTAGAGTTTTAGATTTAGTAGGCTTAAGTACATTGGTGTTTTGGGTCAATTCAAGGCATTTTTTCAAAAAATTATAGGGTCTCCCTTAGGTTACTTGATTGTTTGATATTTTTTGGGAAAAAAAATCAACATTTTTAGTGACCACTATAAGATGATTGCCTATTAATCATTTTCTTTCCAGTATCCTTCTAGTTCATTGGGCATAGAGTCATTTTAAGCTTAACATAATTTAACTAATGAAGAACAAAACTAGGATTTGTATAAATAAGAAAAAAATAGGGAAAAATAGAATAACCTAAGGAAACAAAAACTCCTAATGTGTTGAATTGTGTGAAAACACTTATTTTTGAAAACATAATTAACCCTATTATATACAATATTTTATTTTTTGGAATGAATTCCAACCTCAAAATTAAGCTTTGAGTTATGTCCCATTGACTAGGATAGGTAATTCTAATTTATTAATCTTAGATATATGCAATGCATTAACTCCTTTGAATTGAGTTATATTATATGGACCACTCTATATTGCATCAAACTTGGTTTACTTACCTATTTTAGCCTTATATGCATCCCATTTGAGAACTATGTCTCCTTCATTGAATCTCCTATTACATGCCTTTTTATTGAAAACCTTCTTTGTTTGAACCAAATTCACTTCTAGTACTTCCATTGACTGGTTCCTCATTTCTTCTAGTTTTATGAGTTTAGCCAATATTACTATCATTTAATCACTATCAATCAAATCCAAATGGTGATTGATCTCTAGAGATGGTAACTCAACTAATAGTGGGACTCAGGATTCCCTTTCATATACTGACATGAATGGGGAATTGTCAGTACTTCTCTTAGGGGTGATCTTATCAACCCATAGTGCTGATTTCAACTTTGTGTCCCATGTCCTTTGGTTATCTTCCATTTTTATTTTGATAATTATTATGAGGTTCTTGTTGGTATAATACACCAAGTCATTACCTTCTCGGTAATAAATAGAGTAATCAATTAGATATATATTGTTTTTTATAGCCCATTCACTCACTTTAGTGACCACAAAATCTTTGGCATTATCTGAGATAATAGTGTGAGGAACACCAAATCTTGAGATTATGCCTTCCATAAATTCAAGTATAGATGCCTCCATGGAATATTTTAGTATAACTGCTTCAGTCCATCTTGTGAAATATTCTATTATTGTGTGGAACCACTTGTGGCTTGCACTCGATGGTGTATTGATCATATCAATGAAATCCAATCCCCATTGAGTAAATGATTAATCTGCTTGAATTGATTTGAGGGAGAAGTTACTAATCTTTGTTTAATTTTGAAGTAAGCAAACTTCTCATAGTTTCTTACCCATTTATGGGAATATTTGAATAATTTATGCCAATAATGTCCCCCTCTCATTATTTTGATGGTCATGGTTCTTACATAGAAATGTCCTCTTGACAGGCCATAATGAAATTCTTCGAGAACCTTGGGGACTTAATATTGCTTGATTCATATTAGCATGACTCAATTCATATATTTTATTAAAAAATATGTCATAAAAAAGAACATACAGAATGGATTGGAGTCTAAAATATGTTTTTTAGGCTATTTAAAGTCATATAGGTACTCACCAGTTTGCATGAAAATGGTCATGTCACAAACTTAACTATTGAAAAGAGGTGGATGGGTTATCTAAGGTGCATTATGAGAATATAATATTTTAGATAATATTCACCAATTTTGCCCACAGGAAAAATTTTTGGTCCCCTGCTTCCCTTACTATTCAATGCCAGTCATTTTCAGGTTGCACAAGTTCATGGCTTGGTTCGACACTTTGGTTCAGCCCCTTGGTTCAATCGGCACTTAGTTCATCCATATTCAAGTTCAAACATCTCGATTCAACATGGTTGAACCACTTGAACCATTGAACCAATTTTGGTTCAATGGCTTAGTTTAACGAGCTTGGTGCAAAGTGAGTGGTTCAATGTGCAGTTCAATCGATGGTTTAAGGCCATCAGTTCAACACTTGGTTCATCAGCCTAGTTCAATCAGTCGGCTCATTAGCTAGTTCATCAACGCACAATGGTTGAACCATTGAACCATTTCAGTTCAATGGCTTGGTTCAAGGGTATGTCCAGTTAGTCAAAGGGTAGTCTAAAGGTTTAAATGCCCTTGTGAAGGGTAGGCACTTCAAATGAAAACGACTAGGTAAGTTCAAAATTTGTCTAAGTTCAAATTTGTATAAGTCCTTAATTCCTTTGGACCTTTTCTCTGAAGGAACTCCTTTAGACAAAAAGTTTGAAGGAATTTGGGCATAGCTCAAGGAAAAGACAGGCCCAGGGAGAATTTTTGTGGAATTTTTGTTGATGAGAAAATGTACATAGACAAAAGCCCATGGAAAATACACAAGTCAAAGATAGACCTGGGGAAATTGTCTGCAGACAATCTGCGGGAACCTGGGAGGCATTAAAAGGCAAAGAATGACATGCTAAAGGCCCCTGAAGGGCAAGTGCCCTTGTGGGGGGATCTTGATCAAATACAAAGGAAACTTTCAATGGGTTAGAGGGTCACCTTATCTTCGGGAAGGTGTTAAGATGAAAGCAAGCCACAGAAAGCCAATGAAGGACCCGTTGATGTTTTGACCAGGATGAGAACGTCCCAGAGGCCATCAAAATTAACAAATAAAATAATCCATTGGCTTTCAAACCAATGATGGCCATGTGAATGTAAAAATTATTGTAATGAAATATCCATTTGTTTTCAAGAGAGTGCTAACCATGAGAGCTCAGAATGCAGTGACCTGCGAGAAGTTCACCCCTGAGGGCTAAAGGAGCCAAAAGAGACAAAATAGAGAAAAGAAAAAGTGATAAGCATGAAATGAGCAAGTAGATGGTCCAAGTGGTGAAGTGAAGCACTGATTTAAGAAGTGACTCGAGTAGGTGAAATAGTGCTAATGAATTGACCATTAGAAGATGCAAACAGCTAGTAGTGCAACTAGTTTTCTCTATTTCACATTAATGCATAGACAAACCATGTAATCAACTTGAAGATGTAGCCTTACAAGCAAACAAATGGTGTAGCTCATTAGTGTTTTAACCAGCCTGCTATTCCCAATGAGGGGATACAAATGAGCCACTTGTAAAAAAGGGGTGCCAAAAGGCCTCCTTTTTCTTCTCCTATATATTGAAGACTTGTCATTTTTTTAAGGGAGATCTTCCACATTTGTAAGGTGCAGCCCTGGCAAAATTTCCACCTAAATCAATAATGCATTTTTTACCTCTATCTTGGATAGACATTTTTGTGTATGTTTTGAGTGTTAATTTGTGTTTAGCCATTATTTCTTGAAGCTTTCATAGGTTTAGCACCAACATATCTATTGTCTACAAGGTGCCATCTCTACAATTGAGAAGAGGAGAGTTCTAATTAGGGTGCAAAAATAGAGAAATTACCTTTTAGTGTGCCTCTCATAGCATCTTTGGTGAACCTCTATTCTCTGTGTTTGCATTAAAACCTCCCTATCAAGCTTTTGCAGTCTGGTCCTTCTGCCAAGTGTGAAGTGTATGTATGCATTCGTCTGGTTTTAAGAGTGGATGTGAGAAGGTCATTTCATTTTGGTGCATCACCTCCTTAGAGTAGTTTTTTTTCTTATAGCTTTCTCCCTTTTCATTCCCCCCATTATATATATATATATATATATATATATATATATGTATATGTATATATATGTATATCTATATATGTGTGTGTGTGTGTGTACACTTGTTGGAATGAACATGATACATTAAAGGGATCTATCCCTTATCTAGAGACTCTCCCCTCCATCTTCGCTAGTCCCAAAATCGAGACGGGAGTTTCCATAGTTGTGAGGAGAAGGTAAGAGCTTGGCCTCCTGCCAAGGGTGCAATCTTCTAGCATCAATAGTTTTGGCACGCTCAATGTGACCCAGTTTGAAAACTCAATAAGGTTTAAAGATTGATGTTGGTCTAGTCATAGCAAATATAATATTTCTATCATCTGGTGACTCCACTAGTAAGAGCTTCAGTTTTCCAATTAAGACCAGTTTCTTAACATTCTATGCCTAAAGTCACCACAAGGTCTGTTTCTAAATGGGTTCCCTTCAAATTCATTGAGTTGCCTTTAAACTCAACCAAAAGGCTAAGGTTTTAGAGGACCCATCCTTATCCATCAAGCCATCCTCCTAAACCTATTGTAAGGGATGCATATGCAGTAGAGCCACAGTTATAGCCCATCCTAGCCATGGCATTGCCTTTTATTCTTTTCATGGTTAGAGCCCCTTGAACCTCCAACATTATGATCCAATCCCAAGAATAGCCCTAAAAAATGTGCCTTGTTTTGATGGAGAGGGGCCCATTATAGTCATCCATCATATTATGAATATCGCTAACCTCTGCAATATTCACAATGTAATAGAGGAAAATATCACCATCAGATTGCTAGCATTGTCTCTCAAGGGCAAGGCTCTTGACTAGTACAAAACTTTGCCTATAAATTCAATACATTATTGGAATGAATTGGGTACTCAGTTGATAGATCATTTGGGGGAGAAGAGCGATGACCTCTCACTTGTTAAGCAACTGATGACCATAAAGAGAGCTCCATGCAAGTATATGCAGGATTTCAACACGCGGTTTTAAAAGACGTGGGATAGAATTCCCATCTTGGTAAGACCGACTCCTAGCTATGCTTTCTTATACTATTTAAAAGCATTAAATAGTGATATTACTATGATGATACAATCCATGGGAGGACATATATTGCCAGCTACTTATGACATAGCCATAGCAGCTAAAAATTGCTTAGCATAGACTGGGAAAATAGCCCCTAGACCTCACATGCCATTTTTCCCAAAAATGCTACCTCAAATTTAGGCCATTATTCCCACATTAGACCCTCTACCTAGCATTGAGAAACCAGCTACTGTTCCATCCAATGAGCTTCATAAAGTTAAGAGTTTGTTGCAGAGCATGTCAAATGAACTTGTAGCTCTTAAAAGGCATCAAGCTCAAAACAATAGATTGAACTAGGGATACCAGCATTATTATCAAGCCCCTAGACCCCCTTTTTAGAACTATAATCAAGGATAGGGTCAACTCACTCAGACCAAGCCATTTCAAAACTACAATCTAAGCCCCCCTTCATCATCTAAAGTCATGGTGCCTATTCAAAATAATCTAGTACAAGAGCAGCCAAGTTGTTTGACCATGGGATATGGTCAAGAATAGGCTATTTACACAAATGAGATGATGAATTATTTCCAAAATGTAGACAATAAAGTAACCACTAATTCCCAAGTCATTGAGGCTCTAATGCAACCCAACATAAGTAGTAATCAGGCTCAGCTTGATTCTACCCTCATGAATCATTTAGAAGGGGAATTTTATTCAGTAAATTATGTGGGTGCTACAGCCAATCAGGTTGACTGTGTTATAGACAACACAAGATTCAAGAGAAGAGTAATGGGAGAGGCCCAGACTACCACCCAAGTGGTAGTAGCACCTTATCCATTACACTCAAATTTAAAGGCCCCAAACTTTAGATAGTGATTTGTACCTTTAGCCCCTTAGCCTATAGCTCAGGTTAGAATCAGCCCCAAAGAAAGCTTGAAGAGAGGCAGTCCCTAGGTCAATATAGTGGGCTAGATGAAGAAGATGCATATGAACATCTATTTATGGGATTCATTGTCTCTTCTAGGATAGAAGGATGTATTGAAGAAGGAATTGCATGAGCTAGATTGATAAGTTGTCCCAGCAAGCACTAATAATGTCTTGATGATGAATGGATAGCCTTCCACTTTAGGTCAGATAAAGAAGGAAGAGAAAATTCCCCCTTTCTACATATCCTTTGTCATAGGGGATTTCTTGGTACACAACTACATCATTGATAGTGGGGCTAGTACCTCAGTGATGCCCAAGTGCATAGCTGACAAGATGGGACTGAAATATGAAGAGATAAACAAAGGAGTCCTACAGCTTGATGGGACACCTACAAAAATAGTTGGGATTTTGAAGGGTTTAGGCTTAACATTGCATGCTTTCCCAACCTTCTCAATTCCCCATGATATAGTGTTAGTAGATGTTGCTCCTTATTTTGTAATTTGCTTGTCTAGGGACTTCACAACAAAGATAGGTGGCTACCTAGCAACAAATTGGTCATACCTAGTTTTTAGAACCAAGTACGAGACCAAGGTAAAAATTGAATCTAAGCCACTCTACAAGGACCATCAAGAACCATATTCACCCAAGGTAACGAATGTCAGTTACACCATTATCGACCCATAAGAGTCCCAGACAAACCAATCTTTGTCCTCTACTCTTGAAGGAGTTGCAGACCTACTCTTAGATGAGTGGGGAAATGATAACTTTGAACATGATCCTTATAAGTTCATAGAGGAGGCAGACCTTGGAGTCTACTACATGCATGAAGAGGGCACCTTCATACCAAAAATAATGAAGGCAGGCCAAGAGGACCTAGGCCTATGGCAGCTGTATTTTGATGGTTCTAGAAGTAGGCTGGGAGCTGGTGGTGGGGTGATATTAGTCTTCCCTTCAAAGAATAGGTACTTTTCAGCTTTTCATTTCCAATTCTCTTGCACAAGCAATGTTGTAGAATATGAGTCCCTTATCCATGGTCTGGAATGGGCAAGAAAAAGAGGGATCAAGAGTTGTAAGTTTTGGGAGACAGTGAGCTGATTGTAAATTAGGTGAAAGGCTAAAATCTGACCAAGAATTCCTTGTTGAAATCCTACAAGCATAGGGTCTGGGACATAGTGGAAGATTTCCTCACTTTCAATATCACTTCCATTCTTAGAGATTAGAACAAACAAGCGGATAGGCTAGTACCAATTGGTGCTCAGTTTGATGTTTCAAGGGAAATAAGTTGAAATTGTGGTTCACACCACTTGAAGGTGGTAGTTAGACCCTCTATCCTCGACAACATTGCAAATTAGTAGGATTTCAAAAATGACCAACAAATAGCTTTCTTCTTGAAGGAGGAAGCTAAGTTCACAATACAGAACCAAGTGAAGTTGTAGTAGCAATATGACAACTAGATTGTTCAATTAAAGAACAATAAGCTCCCTAAAGGTTTGATCATGCTTGAAAGCATCTTCAATTGAGATGACCAATTGAAAAATGACAAGGCATGAATCACAACTAAAGAGGAGAATTACAAAAGGGTTGAGATCTTCAAAGACAAGTTGTTTACGCTTGGAAAAGTCTACATGATTCAAGAAAGGTGGGCTTTCATTTTGTTGTGTCTAGAGTTTTTTGACATTTTTTGTGTGGGATTATAGTGATTTAAAGGGCTTCAACCCAAGACTCACCCAACACACCATCAAATTATAAGAAGGCACTTGGATAGTTACGTAGAAGTAGAGACCCATCAACCCAATGATTAAGCCCCTCATGCAGAGGGAACTAGCCAAATTGATTGAGTCTGGAATTATATTTCCAATCAAACATTCCTCCTGGCTAGCCAACCTTGTTCTTGTTAGAAAGAAGAATGGGGAGATTAGGCTATGTGTCAATTTTAGAGACCTTAATAAAGTCTCTTTAAAATACCATTATCCCCTCATAAACATGGAGCAGATCCTTCATAAGGTAACATGCAGTGAGCATTTCTCCCTCCTAGATGGTTATTCAGGGTATAATCAGATTCTAGTGTAAGGTTATGACTAGCACAAAACAACCTTCACCACTAAATGGGGAATGTTTGCCTATAAGAAGATGCCATTTGGGCTATCTAATGTTAGTGCTACCTTTCAACGAGCCATGGACATGGCTTTTAGAGGCTTGATAAACAATAATGTGCTGGTATACCTTGATGATGTGACGGTATTCTCCAGGGAGGTGAGCCAACACATAGAACACCTTTGACAAATTTTTGAAAGGTGTAGGGAGTTCAACATCTCTCTTAATCCAAAGAAGTGTGTGTTTGTTGTTCATGAGGGGAAACTCCTTGGCCACATTGTGTTTAAGGAAGGCTTATCCATTGACCTTGAGAGAATTTGTCCTATCCT
Organism: Torreya grandis; assembly: GCA_037957365.1. Classification (NCBI taxonomy): domain Eukaryota; kingdom Viridiplantae; phylum Streptophyta; class Pinopsida; order Cupressales; family Taxaceae; genus Torreya; species Torreya grandis. The sequence goes on along the minus strand of JARHVA010008988.1, from coordinate 286,986 downwards.
GGAGATGTCCCTACCTAAGCACAAGAAAGGCCTGTAGAGCTTCTTTGGTAGGATAAATTTCATTCAGAGATTCATTCCAAATTTCATAGAGATAATCAAGCCACTAACCTCTATGCTGAGGAAGGGTAAGGAGTTTAAGTGGACAACACAAAGAAAGGATAGCTTTAAAGCCATCAAACAGGCCATAACATGGGCTCTTACTTTGATCAGCCCAGACTTCAACAAAGACTTCAACCTCTACACTTTCAAAAATGAAGAGGTGATCTTTTCCATGCTTACCCAAGCAAATGGTTATGACCTTGAGAAACCACTTGCTTTTTTTAGCCAAGGGTTAAAGGATTTTGAAGTTAGGTACATGTATGTAGAGAAGCAAGTCTTGGCAATAGTGTGGAGCCTGAAGAAATTTAGGCATATGTTGTCTAATAATAGGATTCATCTCATGGTCCCACTTCCTGGCATCAAGGATTTCTTAACCAATCGAGACGTAAATGAGAAGAGAGTAAGGTGGATCACCAAAGTGATGGAGTATGATGTAGACATCAAGATCACTAAGTTAGTGAAGGGAAGAGGCCTGTGTGAATAGCTTGATACAAACTTCAAGCAAAAAAGGGAAAATAGCTTGCTAATTCATGATGCAGCCACTGCAGAAGAACTAGCTATCATAAAGGATTAGACGTTAGACCTGAGGCATTTCCTTCTCACTGGTGAGTGCCCATAGGGTCTTGATAGGACTAGAAGAAGGTACTTTAGGCTCCAATCTCTCCCTTATGTCTTGGTTGATGAAGTATTGTTTAGGAAGGATATCTCTAGGGTATTTCTAAGGCGCATTGACCCAAACTAGGCTGATAAGGTACTGTCTGAGTTCCACGATGGGCCAAAAGGTGGTCATTTCACTCCTAGAGCTACTACATCAAGGATAATGAGAGCTAGCTATTTTTGGCCTACTCTTTTTAGGGAGACCCATGCCTAGTTAATAAAGTGCTAAAAGTGTGCACTTTTCACTGGGAAACAATGGTTGGCTACCATGCCTCTACAACCTATTTAGGTGGAACAACCATTCATGCAGTGGGGCCTAGATTTCATAGGGATGATCAATCCTCCCTCTAGTGCTAGACATAAGTGGTTCTTGACTGCCATAGACTATTTCACAAGGTGGGTAGAGCTATTGCTATGAAAGAGGCAAATGAAAGTGTAGTCCTAGAGTTTTATGAGGACCTGGTAACAAGGTTCTGGGTCCCGACCACCATAATCTCAGATAATGCCTTAGCTTTTTTGGGAACTAAAATGAGTGAATGGGCACTAAGGTATGGTATATATCTCAACACATATCTAATTATTACCCATAGGGGAATGGGATGGCTATGTCCACCAATAAAAATTTGATCAGAATCATAAAGAGGACCATGGAGGAAAATTATAAGACTTGTCATGCCAAGCTGAAGATAGCTCTGTGGGCCGATTGAATCACTCCAAAGAGAGCAATCATAAATTCTCCATATAGGCTCATAAATGGAAGTGAGGCTAGGCTTCCCATCTCACTTGAATTGCTAGCATTAGAACTTGCTCATTAGCTACAATTAGAAGAAGGAACCAGCATGGAGGTCAGACTGTGCGAGCTAATGGAGCTCCAAGAGATAAGGGACTGGGCTATGGCTTCTATGACCAATCACCAATAGCAAGTGAGGAGACACTTTGAGAGGAAATATTCATCAAAATATTTCTCTAAAGGAGACATTGTCTTGAAATGGGATGAAGACCGAGCTAAGCCTAGAAAGCATGCAAAATTTGATGCCCTATGGAGTGGCCCATACATAATCACTCAGTGTAAGCAGCATAATGCATTCTAACACTCCAGGTTAGATGGTGAGGAGCTGCATATCCTAGTTAATGGGATACATTTGAAGCATTGCCATTGAGTCTCCTTTCATTTGTATATATTTTCCCTTATTTTCTTTCCTTGTTTTCCCTAAGTGCTATTACACAAGTAGTAGTTTTCATAGTCTTGTGTGTGTTTTCATTTCATTGGAGGTAGATCTACATGACTGGTTCTAGATTTATCAAAGCTATTGCTACTTTTCAAGTTACCATCCGACTCCGTGCCCAATGGACTATAAGGCAACTAGTCTCTAAACATAACAGGCATGCTTCCCCTGGGAGTCACCAATTTGTTGACCAATTTTACCCACAAGAAAAAAATTTGGTCCACTTCTTCCCTTACTATTCAATGCCAGTCATTTTTAGGTTACACAAGTTCATGGCTTAGTTTGACACTTTGGTTTAGCCCCTTGGTTCAATTGGCACTTGTTTCATCATCTTCAAGTTTAAACATCTCGCTTCAACATGGTTGAACCGCTTGAACTATTGAACTAATTTTGGTTCAATGGCTTGGTTCAACGAGCTTGGTGCAAAGTGAGTGGTTCAATGTGAGGTTAAATCGATGGTTCAAGTTTTGGTTCAAGGCCATCGGTTCAACACTTGGTTCATCAGCCTAGTTCAATCAGTCAGCTCTTTAGCTAGTTCATGGCATTTAATGGTTGAACCATTAAACTGTTGAGCCATTTTGGTTCAATGGCTTGGTTTAAGGGTATGCCTAGTTGGCTGAAGGGCAGTCTAAAGGTTAAAATGCCCTTGCAAAGGGTAGGTACTTCAAAGGAAAAGGATTGGGTAAGTTCAAAATTTATCTAAGCTCAAATTTGTATAAGTCCCAAATTCCTTCAGACTTTTTGTCTAAAGGAATTCCTTCAGACCAAAATTCTGAAGGAATTCAGGTGTAGCTCAAGGAAAAGATAGACTCGATGAGAATTTCTATAGACATTTTGTCAGTGGGAAAATGTTTGTAGACAAAAACCCATGGAAAATACATAAGTCAAAGATAGACCAAGGGAAATTATCCATGGACAAAGTCCGTGGGAACCCAGGAGGCATTCAAAGGCAAAGAACAACCCATCGAAGGCCCCCAAAGGGTAGGTGCCCTTGTGGGGGGATATCAACCAAATACAAAGGACACTTTCAAGGGGCTAGAGGGTCACCTTCCCTTTGGGAAGGTGCTAAGATGAAAGCAAGTTGGAAAAAGCCAGTGAAGGACCCATTAACATTTTGACCAAGATGAGGACATCCCATAGGCCGTCAAAATCAACAAAGTAAATTAGCCATTGGTTTTGAAACCAATGACACCTGTGTGAACATCAAAATTAGCATAATGAAATAGTTGTTTGTTTTCAAGTAAGAGAGTGCTAACCATGAGAGCCCAGAATGCAGTGACCTACCAAAAGTTTACCCCGAAGGGCTGAAGGAGCTAAAAGAGACAAAATAGAGAAAAAACAAAGTGATAAGCATGGAACAAGCAAGTAGATGGTCCAAGTGGTGAAGGGAAGTGCCAATTTAAGAAGTGACTCTAGCAGGTGAAACAGTGCTAGTGAATTGACCATTAGAGGATGCAAACAACTAGCAGTGTAAATGGTTTTCTCCATTTCACATTAATGCATAAATAAACTGTGTAATCACCTTGAAGAGGTGGCCTTACAAGCAGACAAAGGGTGTAGCTCATTAATGTTTTAAACATCACGGTATTCCCAATGAGGGGATGCGAATGAACCACTTGTAAAAAAGGGGTGCCAAAAGGCCTCCTTTTTCTTCTCCTATATATTGAAGACTTGTAATTTTTTTTAGGGAGATCTTCCACATTTTTAAGGCATAGCCCTAGCAAAATTTCCATTTGAATCAATAACATAGTTTTTACCTCTATCTTGGATAGACATTTTTGTGTATGTTCTGAGTGTTAATTTGTGTTTAGCCATTATTTCTTGATGCTTTCACAGGTTCAGCACCAATGTATCTATTGTCTACAAGACACCATCTCTGCAATTGACAGGAGGAGAGTTCTAGTTAGGGTGTAAAAATAGAGAAATTACCTTTTAGTGTGCTTTTCATATCATCTTTGGTAAACCTCTATTCTCTGTGTTTTCATTAAAACCTCCTTGTCAAGCTTTTGTAGTCTGGTCCTTCTACCAAGTGTGAAGCATATGTATGCATTCATCTAGTTTTAAGAGTGGATGTGAGAAGGTCATTTCATTTTGGTTCATCAACTCCTTAGAGTAGTTTTTTTTCCTATATCTTTCTCCCTTTTCATCCCTCCCCCATTATATGTGTGTGTGTGTGTGTGTGTGTGTGTGTGTGTGTGTGTGTGTGTGTGTGTGTGTGTGTGTCTACACTTGCTAGAATGAACATGATGCATCAAAGGGAGCTAGCCCTTATCTAGAGACTCTCCCCTCTAGCTTCACTAGTCCCACATGTGAGAGGGGAGTTTCCATAGTTGCGAGGAGAAGGCAAGAGCTCAGCCTCCTACCAAGGGTGCAATCTTCTAGCATTAATAGATAATACTTTAACAATCATGATATTAGAAGATAATTATTCACATAGTCCCTTCTCTCTTACAAGGTTTGTAATTTTGATGTCTATGTCATATTCGATGTCCTTTATGATCCATCATGCTCTTTTTTCACTTATCTCCTAGCTCAGTAGGAACTATTTAACACTTTAGTGACTAATAATCAAATGAATTTTATTATCGGAGAGCATATGCTTGAATTTTTGAGAGATTTAATCATAGTATATACTTGATTCTCTGTAAAACTATAATTTTCTTCATAATCCTTTAAGAATTGATTGAAGAAAGATATTGGTTATTCCAGTTATTATTTATTTTGTTTTGTTAAGATAGATAAGTTATTTCCTTCCCCTCCAAAATCATAGATAGTGAAATCTTTCTCAAATTGGGGTTGACTAGGGTAGGGTCTTGAGAAATATCCTACTTGATGGCTTCAAAGCTATCTTCTCCTTCCTATGTCCAACTGATAATGATACCCTTCTTGAGGATTGTAGTAAGGAGTTTAGAAATGAAGGAAAAATTTGGAGTAATTATTCTCATGAAGTTTATTTTTCCAACAAAACTTTGTAATTCTTTCTTATGTCTTGGTAGTGCTAATGTAGATATAACAATAATTTTCTATGGGTTTATTGCAAGACCCTCTTTTGAAATAATGTGTCCTAGTAGTTTCCCTTTGTGAATTGTGAAAAATATACTTCTCTGGGTTGAGGGAAACCCCAAATTTTCTAAACCTTCCAAAACTTTTTCTAAGGTGATCTACATGTGAATTAGCATGTTTTGAGTAAATAAAGATATCACTCAGGTATACTAGGATCATCTCATTTATTAAACACATGAAAATGATATCCATGGTTCTCTAAAATGTTAAACTAGCATTAGTCAGACCAAATGGAATATTTTTGTGTGCATACATACCCCATTTTTTGGTGAAATCAGTCTTGAGTTGGTTGGATTCTTTCACTAGGATTTTGTTATAGCTAGAATAACCATCTAGAAGATAAAGCCTTTTAGATACTAATATATTTTGCATAATTTATTCCATTGGGGGAAGGGGATAATGATCCTTTAGATATTCTTTGTTTATATCCTTAAAATCTACACAAACCATAATTTCACCACTCTTCTTTATTAAAAAGACCAAATCAATAACCCAAGATGAGTGCTTGATAGGGAATATAATGTTAGCCTCTATCATTTTAGATAACTCACTCTTTATCAAGGGTTTTATATTTGGATTAATCAATCTCTACATATATCTAATAGGCTTGGTATTTGGATCCATTTTTATTGTATGTTGTGCTAAGATAGGGTCAAACCCCCTTAGATCATGATAATTCCAATCAAAGTTATTATCAAATTCTTGACACAACTCAATAAAATATTATTTTTTACAATCATTTCATACCTTTCTTATCTTTAGTGATTTCCGTTCTGAGATGACCAATGGCTCAAAGTATTTTTCATTCACCATGATATTATTATTTTCTCCTTTAAATTAATCATTTGAATTAAATATTTTCTCTAGAGTAACTAGACCTATGGGTAGTTTATTCATCTTCAGCTAGAAAATCCAATCTCTATATTGATCTTAGAGTCTTGATTGGTTCTTATCTTAAAATTTAGCTTCTTCTCTAGGAAGTTTATAATTTTCTGGTCATTATCAAAGACTTACCAATTGGTTGCATTATCATGAATATATGTCCTTATTATTAACCTTACATGATGGTTGTTTTTCTTATTTATTTATTTAGGTACGTTATATTAGGAGCCTATTGAGGCCATATGATCAACATCTTTGTTCATTACTATTCATACTACTCGAATGTTCAAAGTGATAAAGTTTTCAAATAAGTCCCAAATCTTATGTTTATACTATATTAGAAAATTATTAATAGTTACACTCTTGGATCTCACCTGGTGAAAAATCAACTCATTGTTACCAAATATTTGTAGGGATTTTCTCCCTCTCTCCTTGGCCAATTATATACCTTGAATCAATGCTTTGTATTCATCTACATTATTTATGTAGATAAACTAAAGTCCAAATGAATAAAAATAAGTCTCCTTTTGTAGAGATATCAAGACATTACCTTCACCTACACCATTCCTTATTATTGAACCATTGAATAAAAATTTCCACATCCCTCAAAGATCTTTAGTTGGTTTTAATAGATTTAGGATAATTGCATCATTTTCATGAATGCAATATGTGTCTAGCCCTATTTCTTGTACATATTCATTGGTATCTAATTAAAGGGATGATCCCCATTCATCTACAGAGTTTCTAAAATATCTTCTATAGGTGTTGAAACTTCATGATCAATCTCTTCTTATCGATCATGTAGTATACAATTTATGTCTATAGGGACATGAGTGTATGGATTAGTATGATCTTTAGTGATTGGATTAACTCTTATTATTATTTTTATTTCATATCTCATCATAAGAAACATGTGAAACCAATCCAAAGGTAGCCATCCTCCCATCTTTGTAATGAAATCTCATAAAAGACAAATGACTAAGTAAGGGGGGAGATTTATAACTGAGATATCTTATGAAATTGGCAAGTTGGGACAAGTGTGAATAGTAAGGTTTAGACCCTTTATTATTCCTAATTTTGAACAAAATTCCCATCCAATTAAAGCACACCTTTATTAATAGGTGTATATTTTATACCAAGGGAATCAATTATTTTCTTAGGCATCACTAAATTTTTAGCCCTTTAATCTACCATGCAATTATGAATGAGATGCTTTCCTAATATAAGTGAAAGATATAAATGGGGAGGCTTAGCATTTTTGCTCATTTTAGTGTTATTTAATGGTTGACAAAAATTAATTACAATATTAAGCCCCTTGGTCAGAACCTTGTCTATTATCTAGAAGTTTTTCAAAGCATCTTGTAGCAAATCCCTTTGCACATGAATAGATAGTGCTTCCCATATAGTAACATTTAGATTGGTCTTATTCATTTGATTAAAATTTTTGAAAGGAATATTACAAACATTTACTAGTGCCTTTATAGGAGCTTTGTCCTCTTTTACAAGATTTGGAGTCAGTACTTTTTCTTTGGGTTGGCCTGTAGGTACAAAGGATAGCCTTTGTACTATGTTTCTCTTTGCAAGTTATTGTGAAACTTTAAAAGGTGTAACTTGTTACACCTTAGGGGGCTGATCACTTTCTATTGCTCTTTTCTTTAAATGTGTGTTGGCTTCCATAAAAAATCCACCATTAAATAATTCCTCCTCTTGATTTACACCATAAAATTCATCCTCTTACTAGTTTAGAAGATTTGCCTCACCTTGAGTAGTTTCTTGTGTATATTCTTGTTGAAAAGTATATTATTCTTGTTATCATTATGTATTTGACATGCCTTGCACCATAAAGTCTTGACTGATAACACCATTAGGATAAGTATTCTAATTATGTGGTTGAGAACAATGATAAAACCATTCATAAACTTGATCTAGGTTATTTTAAATATGTACAATATCTTTGGTAGCACATGGAGAAAGTAGAGCACAAATATTTGGAGATTTTGCTTGTATATTTTGACCTTATGATTATGAATTTCCTTGGTATGGAATCTTATTGGGTTGTTATGTTGGGTTAGCTTACTAATAAGGTTGGTAGTTATAAGATTAATTACTCTTTATTTATACTATCTCATTACCAAAACTCATGAGTAGTGACTTAACATCATATAAAACATCTATAGGTGTGAGAGTTAAAGCTAGTGATTTGCTCATGGTGGTAATTAGAAAAATTATAGGTGGTGGAAAAGGAGATATTTCTAGAAATATAGGCATTGGTGGCCTTAAGGAAACTTTCCCTACTTGAATTAAACAATTTTATGCCCTATTACAATTTCATAAGCATTAAGAAGTGTGATGCCACCCATTGACTGAATCATAAGAACTATATAACTATCCAGGGCTCTCAAGTAATATAGGAAATCATTATTTGGAGTTGGCTTAACAAATAATAGAATTATATTCCATGTCTTTTGAAAATGGAAACTGGAATTAGTCATGTGCTCATGAGGAGCCCATTGAATGGAAATTGACTATTCAATTAGGGAAATGTGGTCACTCTTGTCTTCAAATCGAGTACATAGTGTAGTGTCCAAGTCATCCTAAGCTTAGATGGAATTGAGAGGAGGACCTTTGTACCACTTTAAGGCTTTAGCTTTGAAAAAGGAGACTACGAGCCTAATTACAACATTATATTATATCACGTTGTGGATTCAAAAAAGGTTATAAATAGCTTGTGTGATCCATAGGAGTGGTGGAAGCTTCACCAGTAAAATACAAATGGATTTTTAAAGTTGAGATAGGTATATCATCATACATGGCCAATTGGAGTGGGTTGTCTCCATTGAAGAATATGAAATATAAATTTATAGCCACTATGGGAGGTATGAATCTAATGGGATTACATGGAGGAGATGAAAATAAAATTTTAAGATATACTCTAGGGAAAGATATAATTGATTTTGATCTCTTTTTAGATGTAAATGATAATCCCAAAAAATTATTTAACTTACCTTTAGTAGATGATCTTGTTTATTTCCTTGGCATACGTAAACCTTGAAATTCTAAATCTATAATCCACTAAAGTTTCTATGTTATTTCAAAATTTGTAAAAGGATCATACAATTCTCATGGGGAATATTTCCAATCTCTTTATAATTTTTGGGTCCTACTAAGTGTACCAAAAATTATTATCACATAGATTTTACACCTATTTCTTGATTTAGTAACTTGTGTGAAAATATAATGATATAAGGGAACAAATCCAAGCTGTAGGACCTTGGTGAATTGAGGTTATCCTCTAAATAAGTTTGGATTCCTTTCACTAAATGTTGTGCAACTGATAAATTATCAATTTCTAGAAATTTTTCTTCTTTAGTGTTCTTTCTCCTAAACTAGGGTTTAACTAGGGAAAAGAGTTTGAGAATGAAATTTTAAAAAACTAAAAATGGTGATTGTACCAAATATTTTTAGAGTGGATTTTAATTCTTTCTTTAATGAACATAACAAAACAAAAAAATATATTGAAATTTATAGGAGCACAAACTTATGCAAATAGGAAATCAAAGGTAATATTTGTTATGTTTCATAGAAGGGACAATATTCTTTTATTTTAATCAAATAATATTTTAAAAGGGAATAAAATACCATAAATTAAATTTCATGACTAAAATAAGAATTATAAAATCCATAAATATTCAAATAACTTTGCATATACATGGATTCCTTAGGTAAGAAAGGAAAATCTTCAATTATTTCTCATTTTCTAGGTTACATTTGGTAAAAGAGTTATTCAGAATGTAGAATAATGTTCCTAAAAAAAATAGATAAGATGGGAAATTATATATTGCCCATATTTATACAAAATATCTCATAAATTAGATGTAGTTAATAGAAATTCTGACACCTAGTAGAGGAACATGCAAATTTTAAAACTCTATGGAGAGAGGCATGACAAATAGTAATTATGTCATCGATGGCATCGTGAACAAGTTGTAAAATCATCATGAAAGATCTAAGTGTGATCTTTATTTGGTGTGGCATCCAAGGAACTTAAGAAATTTTCATGTAATGCTTTTGGGTCTTCTTCATGTAGTTGTAATGTATCTTCATGTAACGGGGTGCCAAAGTGAAAGTTTTTTTTTTAAAGATAAATTTAGGATAACTCAAGTAACTTTTTTGACAAACCCTAATCTTTAGTTTTCAAGTGGTTCATTATTATATAAATAATTTTATTACCTTTGGAGATGAGCTTATTTTCTCATTCCTTAGTGGCCCTTCCCATACTGTCAATTTATGTCACCGCATCAAGTGTTGCCTAATTTGTGATGTGGGTGATTGGATGTGCTCATTGAGGTTGTGTTTATTAAATAGTGGGATTGATGAATTTATTCAATATATTTTTAATTTATTCAACCTTTTTTTAGCTCATCCTTAGTGAAATTATCACTATACATTTTCTCAAAGAGGGATTTGATGTTAGATTGAACATCATGTTTCAACCCCTCTCTCATAGGATGTCTAACGTGAACTTTTGATACTTGATAGTCCCCCACCACTAGATCTTATTTATATTTATCTAGTGGGGGGATTGTAATGTCTACATATATTTCAATTTTTGAGTCACATAATATCCTTGAAAAGGTCTGAGAAGTAGTCTTGGATTTTTCACATGTATATGAAAGACTAAAATCTAATGTACTAAGGGATACCATTTGATTTCATTTCTTCCCCACTATCTATGCTAACTAACTAGGGGTAGTATCCTTATATGTTGACATTATCACTTGAGAATATACAACTAAATATGTTGCACTATTAGGCATGATGATAAGTGTTATATCCTACACTGATACCACCATTGATTGATCAAAAAATGTATTTACAATTTCCTCCCCATCTATAAGATAAAGGTCTAGATTTGCATCTACAACTTTATCCTCCCATATCTCCATTGAAGGGATTAGGGTTACTATGGAAATAGAAGAGGTAGGGGAAATGGTAATAAATGTGTCTATTGGGGAAATGGAATATGGAAGTGATAGTGGAGTAGACATAAGGACTTATAACTTAGGGACTAGTGAAGTGTGGAGGCCAAATCATCAAATTGATAGGTCCACTTAGGTGTGGTAAGGTAGGAAAGATGAAGGGGGATGAATATGGAGTAGTACTTATCCCAAGAGTTAGTATGGTTAATATAACTAAAGTTATAATGATTAAATTCATGGATATATATTGTTAAGTAGTTTTGGTGATCAATAGGGATGAAATGAAAGGAATTATGGAAGGAGGGAGTGAAATTGTGGGAAGGGAAAGTGGAATGTAAACCTATGTATCCATTAAAAGGGGAACCAAAGTGTCCACTTGAATTGATTTTAATATTGGTAATGGACTTAATTTTATGGGTAAACTGGTGGGAATGGAGGGTGGAGTCACTTGGGGTGAAGGAGGAGTGAAGACATGAGGTGGAGGTGTTAGAACTATAGTAATGATATAAATAGGTGGGGTATGAACTACAGAGATGGGAGTTGTGACATTCATTAAGATATAGGTTGAAGGTATGGATGGTTCAAATTCAATTGTGTCCTTAGATGAAATGACTATTAGTTGGTCTACTACTTCTCCTTATTTAATTGATTTCCCCTTTTCAGCCTTAGATTTATTCTTCTTATGGGAGATCATTGGCTTATCTAATTGCTTTATTGATACACTGGTGTGACCCTTCATTGATGTTATAATTCCATGTCCCTTGAGCTTCAGTATATTTTTTGTGATACTCAATGTATCCTTGGTCACTTGGACCCCTTTAATCTTGATCCAATTGAGTGTTTTACTAATCACATAGGAGGTTATATCTACAAGAGAAAAAGATTTAGGAAAATACCACCTTACTATTGGAAGGGGTTGGAAGTATATCTTATTAACATGGTAGATCTTGTCTATCTAGGGACTTATCATCCACCAAGTCCTTGGGGACTAGTGATAAATTAAATTTTTTGTCTTGATCCAAGGTCATTCTAGAGTAGGCCCTCAATCTAACTTCCTCCTCATCATGCAAATCTTCCCAATAATATTCAAAGTAGGGGATATTATAATATGTGGAAATTCCCAATGTGCTAGTGATGTTTCCATGAACATCATAGTATGGTCTCACCTCAAAAGACCTTAGGGTCATCTATGTCATTTATGCATCGACACACTTAGATTTTTATATGGAGGGGCATGTGTATTTGCTAGTTTTGATTGGGAAATGAATTCCTAACTTTTGCTTGTTGGAAAATGGATTGTGAGTTTCCACAAGCTATCTCACTATCTCCATCAATGCCCATTTATCACTCACATATCTATGAAGATTGTAAGGGTAGCCACTAAATCTACATATCATGATATAGGAGTAGGTTTAGAACTAGATGAAGTGGGAACCCCATTGGGTGATCTTTATGGTAGTTGTATTAGAGTATATATTTCTCTCAAGTTCCTTATCAAAAATTATTATGATGAAATAGATGATTTCATCAATTAACCTCTTAAATTGTTATCTATTAGCCTCTTAAGTGAGGTCAGGATAATATTTATACACTTTATTTGCTTCATTGGTCATTATGTTGAGCCCTAAAAAATCTCTCCCTTTGGCCAATATGTATATTATGTAGGATGTCATGTAAAAATTTCCTATGGTTTTCACCTACATACACTACTTGTGGAAGGAGTCACTAATGAGCTAGGTCTAGTGGATATATTATTTATTCTCATTGATGACCCATATATACTAATACATCCACTCCTAGAAACTCTTTGCATTAGGATTACCAATGATCCATTACATTAATATAATTATGTCTGCAACCTCATCCTTAAAATCAATTTTTACCAGTGTCTTTGGAAATCTAGTCGAGTTAGCCTTAGGGATTCTTAGCCATTATTTGTTCATCACTCTCTGGCATCCCAAGTTATTGATTTGAAACAAATTTTTAGATGTCTCTAAAGTTATATCTAGATAAATCTCAAAATATGGTATCACAAATACTAAATCAATGAAATATACGTCCATATTTAGAATCCTTTCCCCTTTATCATTGACCACCTCTCTCTTGTTAGCATCGTAATGTTGTGCTAGCATAATTACTAAAACAAGGCTTTGTACCATTATGGTAGAAGATATTTCTCAGGGTTGTTCAGATTCATAGATACTCTAGATTAAGTCATTCTTGAACTATACATTTATCTTAGTCTAGAAGTCACCTAGATCAATGTGTCCTATGTCTATGTCTATAATCTTAGTGGTATTAGATTCTATACTGAGAGTTAGACTGAATATTTTCAATTTGAACTTCATCTATTTCTTAGACATGGATTCTAGAGAGACTATTGAGGGAAAAACAACTACAAAAGTTGGTAGGATTTACAGGTGCTAGAAGCAATTAGAAACTCTAGTAGAACTTGGAGTTGTTCTAAGCAGGTAAATGCCTATGGTAAAGTAAATATGCAAAAGTAGGTTGAAATCTCTGATAGAGATTAGAGGTGTGAATTATAGGTGGGAACTCTGATGGAACTTGGAACTATTTTGAGTAATAAAAAAGTATATAGAATTGGGATTTACTTGAAATAATGGAAAAGTCTATGGGGTTATGTGTTATAATGTGTACATTTAATTCCCATATAAATGGTAGGTGATTTTATCAAGTTAAGAGTTAGTAAGGAATGTGGAAGGATCAAATAAGAAATATTCTATAGTTTGAAATTGCAATCCCTATATTTGAATTCAATATTTGGGGAAAGCCTTGCATTTTTAGTGCATAAATAAAACTTTAAAATCATGAATTTGAAAAAAAATACCTAACAAGAAAACCTAAAAAACTATTATGAAAAAAATCCAAATCCCTAAAAAATGTCTAAACAAGGAATGAAAACCCTAACCTATTACTAGATTCATAATGAAATGGACAACAAGTGAAATTTTTGCATAAAATTATGCATTAAAGTCCATAAATATCAAAGGAATACCATGTGGGGGTGGAATAGGTCATGGCATGAGGTTCGAGGGATGGCTTGTAATCATATCTCGAGGTCATTTCTTGATTTGTAGTTATGGCTTGAGGCTGAGTTCATGATTAAAGGTAGGAGATCAAACATAATTAACAAGATTAAAAAATTACTAAACCAACCCTAATTCCATTATTATATAGACCCCACTATAATTAATGCTTCAATGGTGGTAGTTGGCAGAAACATAGAGTCTTCAAATTTTTGGCAATTTTGCAATTTTTCAAATTGCACATTGACCTTGAGATTCCATAGGTAAGGATAGTTTGACCTATTTTAAAATGGTAAGGTGGAACTATAAGAATGATTTTCAATTTTAAAAAATCATAAAGTGTACATGGATTTTTGGATTCTATAGGCTAGGTTGTTGGTGGGAAGCAAATCCTAATTTGCAATTTGTAATTTTGAAAATTACAAATTTCTCTCTGAGTTTTAGATTTTTGATAGAGTGTTTTATGGTAAGGAAAACACTAATTTCAATTTTTAATTTTGGAAATTGAAAAAATTAATCTAAGTTCTATTTTT
>JARHVA010008988.1:130000-270000 GCA_037957365.1 Torreya grandis | reverse complement strand
TTTAATTGTAGACAAAGGAGGTAGACTAATTTGGGAAATTAAGAGGTAGGGTTTTTTTCTTGGTTCATTCTAAAATTTTGTATTCATGTTATGAAGTCTCTAGATAAAATGGTAATGGGGTTTAAGAATGATTATTTTAAAATTATAAACACTTGTTTGAATCAAGGAATAAATCCTATGGGAGGAAGAATTCCCCCCATAGAATCAAATCAATGATTTGATTGTAAAACATGAAAATGGAAGATTAGGGTAACTATTTTGAATAATTTCTTGTGTGGTTTATATGCATGACTGAGTGTTATTTTGAATCATTATTTACATGGTTGTGTGTGTTATTTAATTTATGCCTAAATAGATGGGTATTAAAAAAATGAATTAAATACATTGCTTTGGTTTAGAGTTTCAATTAGGGATTTTTATATTCATTACTAGAGTGTGTATTTCTTTAATTCAATGAAATATAGTGAAGTGGTTGTGTATTTCATTTACTCACTAAAATATAGTGAAGTGACTATCTATTTCTTTGATTCATTGAAATATAGTGAAATGATTGTGTATTTATTTGATTTGTTGGTATATAGTGAATCAATTGAGAGTTCATTTATACATACAGTTGGGATATTGTCTTAGGCTTGGGTTATGTTTGAATTCATGAAATATAAAATGATGGTTTCATTAGATGAAAGGGTTGAGGGATATCATTTTATAACCACCTATGTTTGAATATTTTTATGAGATTGATAGAAGATCTAACTTAGATTGTGTATTGATTAAGTTGATTATATGTCAATTGTAGATAAATGCCTATGAGTTGATGGTATCAAATTGATTATTTGTTGACTATACTTGAAAGAATATTTATGGACTATGAGTTGATTTTTTATAGTATACTATGGGTTGCTAAATGTTATTAATCTACTTAACTATGCATATAAGTTAAAGTTGTTTATGAATATGCTATTCTGAGTCAACTATGCATATAAGTTATAGTTGTTTTTCAATATATTATAATGAGTTAACTGTGTAATGATGTAAGGTCATAGTTTGATATTCATATTTAGTTTGATTTAATTAAACCATAATAGTTTATAGTGATTGACTGAGTTACTATTTTATGACAGATATTTTAATAAGAATATTATTAAAGCTTCATGTTGAGTAAAATTAATATTTATTTGACACATCAGTTGAGTGGTATAAAAATTACTATAGTTTACTTTGTCTTGAACATACATAGACAAGTATGAGATTAGGGATTTAAATATCAACTCGATCATTTCCTTATGTTAACTAGCAATGTGTATTATGGTTAAATGAATGTTTGATTTATACTTTGGAGACTATGTTAGACGTGTAGTTCAAACTTAGTTTTAACATTTGAAAAATATTTTGAAGTCAAACTATTTGGGTATTAAATGTTTATTTGGGGGTTTACACTTGTTTCAAATGAATTTAATAGGTAGATGTACTATATGGTATATAACAACATTTTATATTTTATGTTTGTGTTTTAATGCATTTAATTTGGGTTTTAAATGTTGTAAAGTGTTAATATGGTTTATATTTAGTTTAAATATGAGTAAGGAATATTAGAATAAAATAAAACATATATAAATACATATTTATGTAATTATGGATTATAATTAAAGATGATAATGTATTACTTATGGATGGTTCATAAAAACAAATATATATATATATATATATTTGTTTTTATGAACCATCCATAAGTAATACATTATCATCTTTAATTATAATCCATAATTACATAAATATGTATTTATATATGTTTTATTTTATTCTAATATTCCTTAATATATATATATATATATATATATATATCTTACAAATTATACACATAGGTATATATGAGTGTGTGTGTGTATGATAATTTATATGTATATATCATGCTATGAATAAATCATTGGCTAAGGGTTTTAAATGTCTATAAATATAAGTGGACATTTATTGTTAGAATAACTGAGATAAAGGAAACAAAATAATTATTCATTGAGGATTACCCTTTCCTTAAGAACTTTCAGGATGTGTTTCTTGAGGAATTTATAGGATTACCGTCCAAGCGGTAGTTTGATTTCTTAGTTGACATAATACCTAGTTCAGAACCTTAATAAAAGACACCTTAAAGAATGATGACTATAGATTTGGTTGATTGTAAAGTCAACTACAAGATTTTTTATCTAAATAATTGATTCAACTAAGTGTGTCACCGTGGGGTGTACTAGTCATATTCATCAAGAATAAGGATGGTACTCTTCACCTACATATTTCTTATAGGATGTTGAATAAAATGACAATCAAGAAGAAGTATCAATTGCCTCTCATTATTGATCTCTTTGATCAAATGAATGGGGTAATAGTTTTCTCTACGATAGATCTATGAGCAAGATATCATCAAGTAAGGATTTGAAAAGAAGATATTCCCAAAACAACATTCAAAACTTTGTATGGGCACTATGAATTTATAGTGTTACCTTTTAGGGTTACAAATTATTTGGAAACATTCATGAATTTCATGAACAATGTGTTTAGGTATTATCTGGATCACTTTGTATTAGTTTTTCTTGATGATATCAATATTTATTCTAAGAGTGATGAAGAACATCTACAATACCTAGATTTCAATTTAAAAAAATTGTAGAAGAACCAAATTATTGATAAGTTGCCTAAATGTGTGTTTTTATAGAGGAAAGTACAATATTTGGGACAGATTATCATTGTAGGTGTAATTTTAGTTGATCTGATGAAGATAAGATCTATAATGGAATGACCAACATCCAAAAGATATGCATGAGGTAAGAAGTTTTATTGGACTAGTAGGGTATTATAGTAAATTTGTTCCACATTTTTCAAAAATATCTAACCCAATTACGTATATTTAGTGGAATAATATTTTTTTTTTCTTGAACAAGTGTGATAAATATTTTTACAAATTGAAAAAGAGGCTTATGTTAGCACCTGTGTTAAGATTTCTTGATCCTAATGGTCAGTTCTAAGTAATCATTGATGCATCTAGGGATGGTATTGAAGGAGTTCATATGAAATATGGTTCATTTTTAGCATATGAGTCTAGAAAACATAAACCATATGATTCAAATTATGCAATGCATGATTTGGAACTTATTGAAATAGTGCGTGTTTTACAAGTTTGGATGCATTATCGATTGGGGAAACAATTTGAGCTCAAGATTGACAACTTGGGGCCCAAATATATCTTCACTAAATTGAACCTAAATTCTCATCAAAGACATTGGTTAGAGTTATTATCTTAGTATTATTTTTATATTAGCTACATCAAGGGCAAATAAAATAGAGTTGTTAAGGCCCTAAGTTGTAAAAGGTATTATAACAACTTTGTCTACTATTAGGAGTACCTTTCATGATCAAATTGTTAAATTATCCCATAGAGATGAACTCTATGAGAAAGTTAAGAAAGATTTGTTAGAGGATGCTTAGAAACCTAATTTCAAAGGATTCAAGCTGGAGAATGATAGTCTTTCAAGGTATAATGGCAGAATGTATGTACTTAATAAAGAGAATTTGAGGAGCATGATGCTAAAAGAATTGCACAATGCCCCTTATTGAAGTTAACCTAGAGTGAATAATCTCATGGCTAGGATAAAATATATTTATTTATGGAAATTAATTAAAAGGGATATAACATATTTTATGTCTTATTGTTTGGAGTGTTCGCATGTGAAGGCTAAACATGTGCATCTAGCAAGATTGTTGTATTCTTATGATATACTAAAATAGAAGTGGTAGGTAATTAGTATAGACTTTTTATAAGGTTTATAATTATCATAGAACTGACATGACATGATATTGGTGGTATTTGACAAATTGTTTTGTTATTTTTGTGAATAATGAAATTTTATTCCTATTTAATAAACAAGTCTGAGTAGGGAAGATTAGTAAATAATATTCCTAATTATGGCTATTGATTTGTGAAATTTAATTACAATCTAACCTTTTTAAAATAGTAAGAGATAAATTAGAATGTATCTTAGTTTATTTTGAGTTATCCAATTTGAGACATGGTTTATAAATTTGCAGGCAAAACTAAGATACTATTGCAAACAAGATCTTGGAGTTCATTTTCTAATTGGACAAGAGCATCAAAATTAGAAACCCTAGGCTATAGTTCTATATTCCTTCTCTAGAATTATTTTTCTAAGGGTTTAAGCTTTCTATGTTTTATTTGCCTACTCAAGGTGAGCTTGTATACCAATTTTTAGGTCTTCACTATCATTAAAACTCTCTATAGAGATGATTCTTTATGTACTAGGATATTTTATGCAATTGAAAAAAACTTTGGCAAATAGGAAAAATGGGTTAGTGTGTAAAGGATATGTTGGACACACTTCACACCCCATGTGTGGGCATGCTACTTAAGTACTAGTACTCTGAGGAGGGATCAAGATAATGCAATTCTCCCATTAAAGTTCTTGGTGAAATTGTGTATGAAAATGCAACTAGATACAAAACTAAGTGTATTTTAGATGGCTAGAGACTAGTGTAAAGGTTTAAATAAGCTTGGAATAATATTATAAGGATGTATGCATAGAATAGGGGAAAGTGCTTAAGTGTAATTTCTTGTATTCTTGTTTCTTTCTTGTAAATGAGTGCTAACCCATCTAAATGAGCTTTGAATGGGTTTATATAAGAAACTATTGATCATGGGCCAGATTTATTTGCATTAGGTCAAAAAGGAAAAGGATAAGGATTAAAATAATATGATTTTTGGGTCTCAAAATGCATGTATACAATAGCATTGAAAGTGGGACACCCTTGAGTTTAGTGTTATTGTCCAAGATGGGCACTATTGTCCAAAGGTTATGGGACCTAAGGGGTGAATTTATCTTGGGGAAAGTAGACTGGGTCAACTGGGGTTAAGTTTGGACGGCCATGAATGTCTAGGAATTAGTGAAAAATAGACTAAGATGGCAAAGAGAGCAAGCAAGAGGGACCTATGGGTTGGGTGTCATTAGTCATGCTCAATTAACTAAATTTCACATTTTATATGACTAAATTTTCCACCCTTTACTCTAGTGAACAAAGTGAAATACTAGGATAAAGGAAAGAGTAAAAAGCCTAACGAAACTTACCTACAAAGGTGAAGCTCATGAAGCTTGTGTGATGTTGAGTAATGCTAGATCATGCATAGAGAACACATTGTGCAAGTGTGAATATGTGAAATAAAATAAATATTATATCAATTATTATTATATGTGATATAAAAGAATAAAATAAAAAGCTGAGTAAAAGCAAAAGGAAGAGAAAGGAATGAATACACCTCACCGAGTATGTGAACATATACAAAACCTATTATGATCCTAAGTAGGTTGAGCAATGTTGGATTGAGATAGATGATGTATAAAAAGTTATATCATGAATAGAGCTAAGTGCTGAATTCCCCAAAAAGTGGATCAAGAATACAAAGGTTAACCCTTTGGCTCCATCATCACCTAATGAGTGAAGCTAGATGATCATGAATGTCATATCAATGTATAGACTATGTGTCCAATCCCTTTGAATAGGTGGATTATGAATAAAAATGTTGGCCCTTTGGCTCTATCATTGCCTACTAAGTGAAGCTAATGAATTATGCATGTGTCAATCAATGTTTGGACTATGTGTCCAATCCCTCTAAATTGGTGGCTTAAGAATGCAAAGGCTAGCTAGTCCTTTGGCTTCATTATTGTCCCATGAAGTGAATCTATGAAATGATTTTGATATAAAATAGATTTCATATGAGATGGATTATGGAGATCATGGATGTTTTAAAAATATCATAATATGGCATGGATAGCTGAATGTATGCTACAAACTAGGGCACTCTTGTCTATTTTAAGAGATGGAGGTTACGTTTGTATGAAAAACACTCTAAAACTGATGCAATATACTTATGTAAAATCCAAATTAGTAACTTGGATACTTAGGACATTAAAATTGTATGAAATTTCAACTTTAGAAATGATGCCAACCACCTACAGATGGAGTAAGGCACATAACTACTAAGAATTCTTAGGTAATAAACTAAACTTAAAAATAAATAAGAAGAATATGTCATGTACATTACTCCCAATCATTGGTATCTGGAACATGGACTCTAATCTAAAAGTTATGTCAACTACGTAATCTAAAATTGGAAGTGAGAGTTATCATACCATACATGATACCCCCCTATATCTATATTTCATGAGAAAATTTTACTGAAACTATTGATTCTAACTCATTTGGATGTGCAAAAATGTAGTTGAGATAAACTTTTTGCTTGTTACTAGAAAAAATAGGTGTTATTTTACCTAGAAAAGAGCACCAAAATGAGGACACCCCTATGTTTGGTGTTGTTATCCATTTCCAATGCTGTTGTCTTGTGCTGAAACTAGATGTTGATCTAAAATCATCATTATTTTTTATTTTATTCGAACTAGTTTTATCTCTAGATTATAAACTAGTGATCTAAATGTTATTATTTTAACTGTTAGGAGTTTTGATCTTTGTTATAAAACCCCTATTTTTTCCCACTCTTCTAATGGTAGGAATGATTGAACCTATAATGACTACCCTCAAAAGAAAATAGTCCTCCGTGTGTGTTATGCTACATAGATACATGATATATCAATTAATTTTGATAATATATATCTATATATATAAATGTTTATATTTAAATATTGTTAGATCAACAGGGGTATGTGTAGATAGATATAATAATGTAAAATCTTGTGCAATGTATTGAACTAGAACTAAAAATGTTAGATGTTAGTTGTCAAGGAGGGGTGGAGCATGAAGTCCACCATGGCATTCAAGAAAGCAAGGTAGATGCATGGTATGGATCATGTCAACACAAACAAGGACAAGTAATAAATAAATAATCATACAAACAAGAATCAATCAACAAGAAGCATACCAGGTTGGCTAATGGGCCATGTAAATGAGGGACATGGGAACATGTCACTCAAACTAGAAAGAAAACATACAAGGTATGTTCAAATTCCACATACACATACAATTTGGAACAAGTAAAGATTAGCATGAGAGATATAGGCACATATAAGAGTAAAATCAAGGGACATTGGAAAATATCCAAAGGTACACACACAAATAAAATCAAATGACATTAGCAAATGTCCTAATGCAAACATAAGAAATACAACTAGAACTAGGAATGAAATCCCATCTAGCTATGTGAAGCAAGAAAGGAAAGGATGTAAAAATTGGAAAGGTAAAGTCATAACTAACTAGTCAAAGTAAGAGTGAAATTATGCAAGACATGCTTAGTACAAGACTAGGTATATGCTAAGAGATACATAAGTGCTAGATATGACTGTAATGTTGATATATTAATTTGTGTACTCTGATAAGTAATGTACATCAGTATAATAGTTTAGAGTGTGTAGTGTAGGATTGACATAACCTAGATGGTGTTGTCATGTATAAGATGCCCATAATGGGTATGTACATTGATGTCTATCTCGAATGTATAAGTAGGAATGCCCCCTCAATGGGTAGAGTGAAACAATCAAAGATCTAGAAATCATTGCACACACTCAAAAGATATCAAGTGAAGCATGGTAATGTCGATAAATCGACATAAAATATCATGAAATAGTGAATGTAAGTCTTAACATGATAGTAGTAATGTAAATCATGGATAATGCATACAATCAAAATGTTTTTTTGGTATTTTTGAGTGATTTGAATGTTTTTATATTTTTAAATATTATATTATTTTTTCATTTTTATATAATATATGTAAAATCAAGTAGAATATATTATATATGAGAAATTCTAAAAATAAACTATGTACAAGCATGCAAGTAAAGTAATATGTACATGATAAAATAAAAGACTAGGATGGTGGGGAGAAGGGATCCTTGGATAGACCCTATTGGGGATGGAAATGGAGGAAAGGGTCACAACCATCATCAAATACCTAAATATCATCATCATAATTATCATAATATGATGTATATGTTATGTTTATGGTGACATCATGTTGAATTTAAACTAAAGGTTGCTCTGGTGGTAGAGATGTTGACTCTACTCTAGGACATTTAGTCCTACTAGTAGATGACTTTAGTGGAAGTGGTGGAACTGGTGTTGATGGTGGTGATATAATGTAAATAATTACTTGGTATTATATTTTATCCAATTTATGTGTTAAATTTGTACATGAGTTTGTATCATGTCCTATAATATTATGAAAATTATAAAATGGGTGACCATCTTGATGTTATAATATACTAATAGATCTATGTCATATTGTACATAATGTGATCAATCCATGATCATGTAATATATATAACATAAAATTTGGTGAATGTTGTGTGTTTCATACCTAAATTTGAATAACTTTCTCTATATAAATAAAGGTAACCATGTGAACTATATGTGATAAGTGGTCTAATTGTGGCCGTGAGTGTGGAGTATATCCTATGAGTGTAGTGTGAGATGTTAAAAGTATTGTAGAATGTGGCATGATAGATGTAGAGTCATCTCATTAATCTCTTGGGACAATTAGTGTAAAGATCAATCCATAACAATAGTCATCTATGAGTGTTGGTGTTGTATCATCATCTGAAGAAGCTTGTGAATTTGTATCAACATCATAGACATATGGTAACTTAGAATTTACTAGAAGGGGTAAATGTGATATAAGAGTCTCATCATCTATAATAGTATAAGATGATGCTAATGTGAAGGTATCTATAACTAGTGGACTAACATTGGAATCAAATACAACTATTGGTACTACCATCAATGATGGTGGATGTGTAACAGGTGTCAAAAATGTGACTAATGAAGTAACTAGAATGGTTGATGGTGTTATGACTGGTATAATAGTTAGTGTTAATATTTAAATTTTAATTAGAGTAGTGTGAGAAGTGTTAGTATCTCTAACCTCATATTTATGTATCTAATCAATGTTATGAGGTGGTGGTTATACTATCAGATATAGTGTCCCATCTAGTGAAATAGTCAAAGATGACTCTATAGTTTTACAATATCTAAATTGTTGGTTGTCTACTAGACATGTGTATAGATATCCCTTGTGGATAGACTTAATACATCAATGGAGAGTGGAAGGAATGGACCCCATAGTATGTATCTAGGGTCACCTGAGTAAAAGATTATAGTGGAGAGGACCTAGCATGACCTAGAATTATATAGGTAGGGTTTTTGGTCACACCATGATATCTAAAGTAATAGTTTCCAATGTCTATCATGGTATATCATCAAACCCTCAAATTTTCTTATATGATTTTTGTATTGATTATAAATAAAAACCCATGGTTTGTAAGAATGTGATATTACATATATTGACTCTAGAACCACTGTCAATAATAACTCTCTTGACTATGATGGTTTTGATTTGTATTTGTATGAATAGTGGAAAATTTTGATCAATAACTATCTAAGAAGGCATGTCCTCATTATAAAAATAAATTACATATTTTATAGTTTTTAAATTTTTTACCATAGATGCAAAATAAGAAGGTTCTAAATCAATGGGCATAGAATTCTGAGTGAGTGCATGATAAAGAATTTCCTTGAATACATTAGCTTTTTGAAGAATTTTTAACATGTATATTTTAATTGGTGTATTTCTCAACTGATCAACAATGTCATATGCCTTGTACAAATCTACCTATGAATGTGGGTTGGGCTTAGGATAGGTTGGAATATAAGGGTGATGGGGCTCTTGGGTAGGTGGAGGAGGCATGGTAGTACATTGAGTAATAGCTCTAACTACATTATCTACTATCTTTATAGGAGTAATAGTAGTTATGAGAGGAGAGTGAAGATAATCAATGGGTTGAGGTGGTGGAGGGACAAAGGGTGTAATTTGGGATATTTGGTGATGGGTAGTGACTTAGGGAAGAGAAAAATGGACCCAACAACATGACTCGACATGGGGTAGAGGCTTCAAGGGAGGTGATGAAAAAGATGTAGTAACATGTTTAAGAATAACTTGTTTAACATCATCCCATATAATGAAACATAAGCATGAAATGCAAAGAATGAATATTTACACTAACATATGATAGACTTAATCATTCATGTACATGATAGGGCCCATTAAGGTTTCCTTATTATTTACAAGAAATGTAAGAAAAGTTTGTACATAAATGAACACCATTTTTACAATTTAATTATAGATGTAAGGTGATACCGTAAGAAGTAAATAGTGATAGTATATGCAACTAAGGATTTTTCAATAATATTTATGCAAAATACTATGAATTTTTGAATTTAAAATTGATTTTTTGAGTTTTACATGCAACCAAAAATGTATAAAATGAATGGAAAAGTACTAGAAAATTACTGGGAACTACTTGATGCAACTAGGGTTTTTTGAATGAATTTTGAAAATTAGTAAGATAATTTTAAAAAAATTATATAAATCTATATAAAATGTATAAAATTTTTATTTAAAAATTTAAGAAAAATTAGAAAATATTTCTAAAATTAGAATTATATTTTTCCTAGTGTTTGGAATGTGTTTTTATGCAGAATTAACCTAATATGTGCAAACTAGGGTTTTAACACAATATATGATAAATTTGTAAATAATTTATAGATTTATAATTTTTAAATATAGGAAAAATTAGGAAATATTGATAAAAAAAATTATAATTAATTTACCCTATGGTTTTTATGCAAAATTTGAAGCAACTCAGGTTCACCAAAGATTTTGTTATTTTTGAAAATAATGAAATTTTATTCCTATTTAATAAACAAGTTTGAATAAGGAAAATTAGTAAATAATATTCCTAATTATGGCTACTGATTTATGAAATTTAATCATAATTTGACCTTTTTAAAAATAGTAAGAGAGTAAGGAGAATGTATCTTAACTTATTTTGAGTTGTCTAGTATGAGATAGGGTCTGTAAATTTACATGCAGAACTAAGACACTATCATAAAAAATATCCTAGACTTTGTTTTATAATTAGATAGCAATGCTAGAAATGGAAACCCTAGGATTTGATGATATAGTCCTTCAATATTGTTATCTTGAGGGTTTATGTTTTCTAGGTTTTATTTGCCTACTCAAGGTGAGCCAGTATACCAATTTTTAGGTCTTCTCTATCAATAGAACTCCTTGTAAATATGATTCTTCATATAATTGGATATTCTATGCAATTGAAAGAAACTCTAGAAAATAGGGAAAAGGGGTTAGTGTGGAAAGGATATGATGGGTGGACTTCACACGCTATATGTGGGCACATTGCCTACATACTAATACTCTGAAGAGGGGGTTGAGCTAATGTAGTTATCCCATTAAAGTGCCTGGTGTAATTGTGTATGAAAATGAAACTAGATGCAAAACTAGGTGTATTTCAAATGGCTAGGGATTGGTGAAAAGGTTTGAATAAGCTTGGAATAATATTGGAAGGTTATATGCAAATAATTGGAAAAAGTGTTTTAGTGTACTTATTTGTATTCTTGCCTCTCTCTTGTAAATTAGTTTCAACCCTTATAAATTATCTTTGAATGGGTTTATATATGAAACTATTGATCATGGGTTGGATGTATTCACATTAAACTAACAAGGAAAAGGATAAAGATCTATGTAATCTGACCATTGGGGCTCAAAATGCACTTGGATAATAATGATGAAAATAGGACACCCTAGAATTTAGTGCTATAGTGCAATTTTTGCACTATTGTTTGGATGTTACAAGACCTATGGGGGTGGATTTATCATGGGAAAAGTAGTCTAGGTTAGTTGGGGTTAAGTTTGAAAGGCCATGGATGTCTAGGAATAAGTGAAAAGAGCCTAAAATGATGAAGAGAGAAAGTAAGAGGGACCTATGGGTTGGGTGTCATTAGTCATGCTCAAGTAACTAAACTTTTCATTTTGTATTACTACACAAACTAACTAATGTATCTCACTTCATACTAGTTTATTTGATTGATGATGCACCAATGCTTGTAAAAGATTCATGAAATAGGTATACCAATTATATGGGTTTCTAGAGAAGATCATTTATAATCAATATCAAAAAATGGCATTGAGGATTTGGTTAACTCCAAATTTAGCTTTGGGCACACAATAGAATTTTAGTATTGCATATTATCCAAAAATAGATGGAAAAATAGAGAGAATAAACCAAGTTCTATAAGATATTCTTTGAATGTATTACATGGATCAACAATAAAAGTGGGAAGAGTATCTTCTATTAGTATATTTTGCTTATAATAACTCTCAACAATAAGATTTAAAGATGGCTCCATTTGAATCATTATATGGAAGGAGGTGTCAAACACTAATTAGATGAGACAAGCTTGAAATCAAGGTGGTCTTTGATCCTGAAATGCTTATATAAATGGAGGAAAAGGTCAAGTTAATTATATAAAGGTTGTTTGAAGCCAATGATAGACAAAAAATCTATGCTGATCTAAAAGGTCAATGAGATAGCTTTCTATTGGTGATAAATTATTTATGAGGGTTAAGCCTCACAAAAGCTCGATTAAGTTTCATAAATCAACAAAACTTTCATCAATATATGTGATACCCTTCAAAGTCTTGTAAGTGATCAATATTGTTGCGTATAGGCTTGTCTTTCCACCATATCTAACTCTCTTACATAATGTTTTTCATGTGTCCTATTTTAAAAAGTATGTAGTTGATCCTTCTCATCTATTGGATCAAAATTATTTATAGGTTTTGGATCCTAGGGTGGTCACAATAGAACTAGTAATAATAATTGACACTCATAAACATGGTTTGTATAATAAAGAAGTGTCATAGTAGAAGGTCCAATGGGACCAATATTCTAAGGATAGTTCCACTTGGGAAGACTATGATGAGTTCTATATGATGTTTTCAGATTTATGTATTTAGATCATTCACTATTTTTATTGATTTACTGCTATATGATATTTAAATATTAGAACTTTGGTTTGAAATAAGTGTCATTAATATGATGACCAATTTTAGTGGGGAAGGATATTACATCCTGATTTCCTCACTAAACTTGATTGGCTTATTAAATAAATATTAATGGGGTTAATATTTTTTAATTACTACTATAGCAAATTATTTTCATTATGTGATGTATAGAAAAACATATAATGATTATTTTGTGTGGCTCATTACTTGATTGGTTGGTTGTACATGAGTTTCATATGCATGTGGAGTATGGTCATTCAATATTATTGTGATTTATCAGCATTTATATTGATTATAATTGTTATGGGATAAATATAATTTGTATTGGTGAGGTGTATACATGAGTAATTCCACTATCTAGACAAATATGGAGGGATAATATCTTTAGGGAGGGTGTTGTAGATGAATACATTAGAGGTGTAGAGATTCGATAATGAACCCAACACACACCATGTAGTACAATAAATGCATTATTGATTTAATTTCATTATGTTTGATTAATTCATGCTTGGATGTGTTGATATGGTTTAAATCAATGTTTAGATGTTATTCAATCTTATTTTTAATTATGACTATTTGCAATGATTATTATGTGATTTCCATTGTGGATTGTTCAGTTATATACATTCTTTAGATGACTTTATTTTCTATTATTTGCATAATCCCATACATGTGGGTACCTTCAAGCATTCAAAAAAAAGCATTGTTAGAATATATCTGGTAAAGAATTAAATTATATTTTTTGAGCATATAAAAAATTATCTTTATAATATTTATTTAACCTAGACCTAAGGGCTATCTAGGGTGACTTAGGTTTTAATAGCCTAATGGATAACTAGGTTAAATTGTCTAATGTTTAGTTTTATTATGTAATGGTTTTTGGATAGGAATTCATTTTTTATTAAAACATAATTCTTATTTTTATTAACATATTATGATTTCAACCCTAATTATAGAAGCTATCATTTGGTTTGGTTTAATGTTGGTCATTCAAACCATGCAACTTAGTGGCTAGTGTTTGATTACAAGATGTAAGGAAGTAATTGGGAGACTATGAGCTTGATGGTCTGATGGAGAGTCATTATTGGAGTGGTAGAGAATGGGTTACCATGAGATTAGGGGTTTTAAAAATGCATGTAGTTGATGGTGAAAATAACAAAGGAGGATGGAAGTTTTATATTTTAGATGGTAGCTATGGTAGATAGATGATAATGAGAGGTAAGAGAAGAACTTTTAATTATAGATAAAGTAGGAAGACTACTTTTGGAAATTAATAGGTAGGCTTTTATTCTTGGTTTATTATAAAATTTTGTATTCATGCTATATAATGTACGAATAAAAGGGTAGTTGGGTTTAAGAATGATTATCTTGAAATTATAAACCCTTGTTTGAATCAAGGATTTGACCCTGTGGGAGGAGGAATTCCCCACACAAAATCAAAACAATGATTCAATTATATAACATGGGAATGGAAGATTAGGGTAACTATTTTACAAAATTTCTTGTGTGTGGTTTATATGCATGATTGAGTTTTATTTTATCTAGTTATCTACATGATTATGTGTGTTATTTCATTTATGGCTAAATGGATAGGTATTAACCAAATGGATTAAATATAGTACTTTGGTTTAGGGTTTGAATGAAGGTTTCTTATATTAATTACTAGACTATGTATTTCTTTGATTGATTGAAATATAGTGAAGTGATTATGTATTTCTTTGACTCACTGAAATATAGTGAAGTGATTGTGTATTTCTTTGATTTATTGAAATAAAGTGAAGTGACTATTTATTTATTTGATTCATTGGTATATAGTGAATCTATTGAGTGTTAAGTTATACATATAGTTAGGATATTATCTTAGGCTTGGGTTATGTTTTGATTATTGGAATATAAAAATGAGGGTTTAATTGGATGAAAGGGACGAGTGTTATGTTTTTTTAACCACCTATGTTTTAATATTGCTATGGTACAATTGGAAGATCCAACTTAGATTATATATTGACTGAGTTGATTATATGTTGATTGTATATAAATATCTATGAGTTGATAGTATCAAAATGATTATTCATTGAGTATACTTGAATGAATATTTATGTAATGTGAGTCAATTTTATATAATATATTATGGATGATTGAATGTTATTAATCGATTAAACTATGTATAAAAGTTAACTTTGTTTGTGGATATGCTATTATAAGTCGACTATGTATATAATTTATACTTATTTGAGAATATATTATAATTATTCAATTGTATAATGATGTAATATCTAGGTTTGATATTCATATTTAGTCTGAGTTAATTAAACCATAGTAGTTTGTATGAATCAATAGGGTTTTTATTTTATGATAGTTATTTTAATAGAATTTTATTAATACTTCATGTTGAGTAAAATAAATATTTATTTTACATATTGACTGAGTGGTATGAAAATTACTATAGTTTAATTTGTCTTGAACATACATGGACAAGTATGAGATTAGGGATTTATATATAAATTGTATTATTTCCTTTTGTTAACTAGTTGTGTGCATTATGGTTAAATCAATGTTTGAAAAATGTTTTGAAGTTTAACTATTTGGGGTCTTAGATGTTTATTTGGGTGATTAAACTCATTCTAAATGACTTCAATAGGTCAATGTACTAAATGGTACATAATAATATTTAATAGTTTATGTTTATGTTTTAATGCATTTAATTTGGGTTTTAAATGTTGTGAAGTGTTAATATGATTTATATTTTGTTTAAATATGAGTAAAGAATATGAGAATAAATTGAATAATATATAAATATGTATATATGTAATTATGGATTATACTTAAATAGGATAATATATTTTTTATTGATAATTCATAAAAATACGTATACATACATACATACATACATACATACATACACATTTGCATATATATATATATATATATATATATATATATATATATATATATATAAGTGTGTGTGTGTGTGTGTGTGTGTGTGTGTGTGTGTGTGTGTGTGTGTGTGTGTGTGTGTGTGTGTGTGTGACCATATGAGTAAATCAGTAGTTAAGGGTTTTAAATGTATATAAATCTATATGAACATACTTGATATAGATGTTTGTTTATAGTGAATAGATTTATTCATATGCAAACTGGGATTTAATCATTAATTTATAATATGTTGTTTCAATTATAAAATTATGAGGAAAATGATTGATTGTTGATTATGAAAAGTAAAGGTGGTATTTATTATTTGTTGATTAGTTGAAGATTTATTGTGAAATTATTAAATTATATTAGTTTTATTATGATTCTTGTGAATAGGGGATATTTGTACAGAGTTGGTAAATTCTTAGAAATATGAAGATTTTTGAGAAATAATTATATTTATAATATTTCCTATTTGGACAATAGACTTTGGGTTTTGTAGGAATTTAGAAAGTGAGATAGAATATATTAAGTTGTTATTCTATTTCATGTAATAAACTCAAGTTATTTCTTTGTATTTAATTGATACTATATTTGTATCATAATCACATGGAAATCTTGTATATTTATTGTTTAGTAAATCTGGTATTAATGACACTAAGGATTATTATCATGAGAAGGATTTCATGCATATTTTGGAGTCACTAATACTTAGATTAAATGAAAATTGATTGTGTGTGTGTTTGATTATGATTGATCTACTGGATCACTAAACTATATGAAAACTTTGGCCAAAATAATGTTTATAGTTAAACTTTATCATTTCTCCTTTTTAACTATATGCATGTATACACACAATGTCATGTTAAAATATAATTATGGATTATATTTTGCATGTAGTTATAATCTTACAACACACATGTTCTAATTGACTTCTTGATACCTATAGCATTACCATCCACTCATCTATGAAGAGAGGGTCGTTCCTTACTTGGGCATTATGTGGGGGATATATGGTCTATGGTTGGTGTAGAAAACTACTCTAATGATGCTCTCCTCCTCCAATAGTAAGTCGATAGAGACTTTTACTCATGATTTCATTTTATATACATATGACAAGTTTATGGATACTCATTATTTTCATGGATCATTGTATTTATTTATATCCACTCTAATATAAAAATAATGTATTGTTTTACTTGATAAATAATATATTGGCTACTCTTATTGTATGATGTTATGGTATAACTTTCAGTAGTTGGCTGAGTTATTATTTGGCATATGTACTTATGTGATGGATTAAATTTGTAATTATATTCAATGGGATAAGTTTATCATTATCTAAATGAATCATAGATGGTTTATTATATAATATGCATTTAAGTAAATATCAATTGAGTTATTTATGAATCATATAGTTTGTTTATTAATGTAATTTAAAATATATATACCATTTTTAGAGTTAAACTCAATGGGTTTCTAACAATGAGAAAATTTAATGATACTCCAAGAGAATGCATATGTAAAATATGTAGTTGTAAACATGGAATGGAACACATAATGAAACCTAAGTTGGACACAATTAAGAAACATTATGTAAAAATATGTGTTAGTGAGGCACACAAATAGATAGACAATAAAATTAGACCAATGGAAATATGTAGAAGAATGCATGCATGTAATATATTCACATGGCATGAAAATGATTAGAAACATAATAAACATATTTATGATAAAGGGGGAACAATCAAAGCTTAATTTGGAAAAGTTATGTAGTCTACTATAAAAGCCAAATATATAAAATTATCTACTATTTACTACATTTGAAAAGAAGAGTAGAGCTATTTCTTATTTTTAAGATTATAATATTTTATTTATGTTAAGACTTGTTCAAAAGTATTAACTTTAGTTTAGGTTGTTAGGTAATAATAAATTGTGAGAGGGGAATACATATTTATTTATAAATACACCCCCTCTAAATAAATATATTAATATTTACTTAGTTTATTTTTATGTTTGTGGTAATAATAAAACTATCTTTTAGGTTGAATTCTTGGAGAGAGTGGTATCAAATGAAGGTAAACAAACTGTGGTGATCTCAGGTAAAAAAAGAGGTGAAATAATTCATGTGATTGGATAAGGAAGACTCACATGACAGCAATTTTTAAAATACAAGGTATTCCATTTATTAAACTTTAATGTCAACATTTAAAAAAGTATTTAACTATTAATTTTATCAAATACATTTTTCAAAGCCTATGATTGGAGGATATATAATACATTGAGAATTTAATTTTGTATGGTTGTATGTCTAAGAAGGAAAAAATTATTATCCTCCTCCATTTTTTATCTTGATAATCATATATGAACTAACTTTTTGAATCCAAATCTAAAACTTCTACCCAAACAATCAAAATCAGCCATTTATACATCCTGTTCCAAGATTGAAAACCCATGAAATATATGTTACAACCTTCATAAGTGTGTATAATAAATATGAAATGAAATTGTTGAGTATTATTATCATTTAGAGTCTTTGTCTACAAAAAATATGACAAACAATGCTAGAATCTTTTAAATCAATTTTTTTGAGTTATATGGCCTTTATTTGCACTTGTATGGCTCTCATGGCATCTTAAAAACTTCAGCCATCATCCTGTTGTTGCAAATCCTCAATCAAAACCTCAAAATGATTAAAATTTACAATTTTATGGTTTATTTAGATCTATATGGCCTCTATAGACATGGGAGAGTCATATAAATGTTTTTGGAGTATAATGACATCATTGAGCATTCATGCCATTGGAATAACTAGCAAAAAATAAAAGATTCGTTTTGAAAGATTTTGATATAGTTTTGTAAGATATTAGGGTTTGGGGGCTCCATCAAATATCAAGTTTTTTTTCCTTTTTAACAAAAAAAATTGATGGAATAATTTTTCTTGGTAAAGTAAAAAAGTATATTTCTGTAGAGACAAAAATCAAGGTTAAATATAAATTTCTCTCTATCTATCTTGTAAAGGCTTATAGAGCAACTAGAAAGGATAATTTTAAATGAACCCTTGGAAGTTGTAGGTTTAGGTTTCAAATATCACTTTTGGTCAACTTTTCTATTTGATAAATTTAATTTTTGGAGGAATATTAATTTTTTTGGAATCTTTTTTCATGTTTTTAATATTGTAAAGGGCATAAATCATGTAAAAGAGTGAAAATTATTGGGATAAAAGGAATAATTGTGTGTTCTTTTTTTATTCAGGTTAAAGGGGGATTTTTTTAATTAGGGTCCCTAGACCCTAGGAGAAGTAAAAACAAAAAAAGAACCATGGTTTTCCAATGACCAAACAAGAAATAGGAGAAGAATGGACCCATAAACAGTTAAATAATGGCCCCAAAATGAACAAACCACAATAAAAAAAACTAGTCTAGATCTAAAATACCAAAAACATCCTCCAAACAAGCCTTAATATTTTCAAGGTTTGTACCAATTTATAGCAACAATTTATCTTGGTCTATGCCATACTAGGATCCATTGCTCTACCCCTTCTTTCCATTTCGTTTACCATTGAAACTAGGCTCAAAAATCTCACTAAGGTGAGCTTACAGGTTTTCAACATTTTATATGCCCTCATACATATAAGATTTGTTACAATTCACTAAAAGGGTTATGCTATTATAGAGTTTCTCATTCTCCTATTCTAATATCTCCACCCTAAATGATAAACTATGGATTTGTTGATCCTCCTCCCTAGCTAAAATTATTTGACTCATCCTTGAGTTTTCTTATTGGATGGAGTTAACCTTACCTTTTAGATCTTTGATATCTTGCATAAGCCACCACATAATATATTTTTGAGTGTCAATCTCTTCCAACATATTATTTGAGATATCATTTCATTTAAGTGAGTTAACCAATTTTTTAAAGGCCTAATTCTAATCCTTTAGATGCTTGTTCTGAGATGTCTCCCCTTTATCCATAGGAACATATTTAGGCTCCCTATTCACATTCTCAACTACTAGATTCTAATCTAATTTGTTTCCCTATTCCACTTCTTTCTGACACTTCCTAGGATCTTCACTTCCATTTTCATCATCAATAAAATCCCCCACTAAATCTTCCTCTTTACTATGCATGTTTTGAAGTCCCTATTTCCCCTTTTCCCCCGATTGGACCCTATAGGCTTAGATACACCTTGTATTCATTTTTGATATTTTCCTATGGATTATGATTATTTTCTTAATCCTTATTAATTCTATTCTCCACAATTTTCTTAGTGTTATTATTATTTTTAGTAACCTTTCTTAGACTCTCATCATATTTTATCTAAAAAAATTAAAACTTATTATATCAACAAGCCCTTCTTCTGTCTTTTACTTCTAGGGATGGGATATGTCTGAGTTGATTTGATTCATACCCTTAAAATATTTGAATATGAGTTAGATCACTCCCTCATGTCTTAGAGTTGAGAAATTTCCATGTTTAATCTTTATGATCGACATTTCTATGGATTTTAGAATTAAAAATATAAGACTCAAGGGCACACCATCCTTGAAGTAATTTGACATTCTAAATAAAGACCACTGAATTACATTGTATCTAACTTATAAGATAAAATACTATATTAGATGAAAGGTAATCTATGAACATATTTTGGGCAAGGATTCTTGATCAAAACCATTATGAAGATGCTCTAGTTGTTCTCCTTCCTCAAGAAATGCTTCTTTGTCCAATTTGAAATCCTTCAGTAAATAGTAACTCTTTGTTTCCATAATCACCAACCTAGTCACGTTAGAAATGAGTTATTTTATTATACCGAGAGTAACTCTATTGATTGAAACTATTATTTCCTCTTAGTATTTTGTAAACAAGGTTGAGAAATGCATGTTATAGCCATCGATCTTTTCCATAAATCCAACAAAACCTCCCACTCGCAACGTTTCTCATAATCTTTCATTTTTACTAACTTCAAGATGCAATTTTATTTCTATTATATTAGGTAGTTCCATGGTTATTTCCTCATGATCATTCAAAATTTACCTATTATTAAACTTATCTGAATTGAACTGTGAGGAAATGTAGATGTGTTTTGTGCTTTGGCCATCTAATAGATGTTTTGAGGCATGTAAAAATTTCTCATTCACACCCTAAATAATTAAAACAAACCAAATGAGTCCCTAACTCAATAGAGACCCAAAAAAATACCCTAAAGGTATTAGAAGATTCACCACTATGACTAACATTATAAACATTAGGATTTCCTTCATCTGTAATCTTGAGGAATATCTCCCTAGGGAGATCTTCACAACGCATCTAAGTCATAAAACCCATAGTATTCACTCTATTTTTGGTGAACCAATCTATTATACCTGTCCATTCCCTATAAGTGTGTTGAATGGTAACCTAATTAAAAGATTTCAATATAATTATAGCTTCCTCTAATACTTGCTTGATAGACCAGCTAATTACATTTTTTCAAGATAAATAGTTTACAATATTTAGAGAGTCTCCCTCCACCAATAAATTTTACACATTTAATTGCTTTGCCAATCTCATCCCCAATAATGATGTAAGAAATTTTACCTAGAGATTCAACCTCATACCCATGTATCTAGCATATGCAAT
Source organism: Torreya grandis (assembly GCA_037957365.1). NCBI lineage: Eukaryota > Viridiplantae > Streptophyta > Pinopsida > Cupressales > Taxaceae > Torreya > Torreya grandis. The sequence goes on along the minus strand of JARHVA010008988.1, from coordinate 248,546 downwards.
AAATAAATTTCCCTTATGATCTCTAATGATTACATCTATACTCACTAGACCCCAATTTAATTTCAAAGCTCCATCAAAATTGAGATTCATTCAAACCTTAGGGGGAGGTTTCCATTTCATTATTTTCATAATTTCATCTTTATGATCTAGTTTAATCAACTTAGAGGAATCTATTTGCCAATTTATAGCTATCATTTGTTCAAAATGAAGCAAGCTTTTACTTTTCTTGATTGGGACAAAATTGTAATTTTCCTTAACGAGATAAAAAAATCCTTGCTGAGATAACTTTGTTGTATTTATTTCCCCTAAAAATTATGTTATTATATTCTCCCTATATCCCCCAAATGATATGAATCAAAATCAATTTCCAAAGTTTCTTGAGGTGAACATTTTAAAATGGGTATCCCCAAGACTACCACACTTCCACTAGAGAACCTTCTTGAACCCACAAGACATTAATTTTTTTAATAAAATGGAGTTAAATATTGTGAGAGAAAGAGAAGTTTACAAGAAAATAGAAGACTCATTCATTATCCTCTTCACATAAAATACATCTATTGATAATAATGTAACCTCTTTTTCTAAGATTATTAATTGTTAGGATTATATTTTGAATCGCCACCCATAAGAAAAAGTTATTTTTGGAGTAAGTCATTTGTCCCAAATAATCTCCTAGCTAATATTAAGCTTAGATTTTTGATCTAGCAGGTTATAACCTAATTTTACTTTGTAATGACCATCAAAATATTTCATCTAGACCATTTGAACTTCTCTAATAATACTAGGGATGTGTACATTTGTAATAGATTATTCAGGTTAGAAATATTTAGTGTGTCTTCTTGATTTAAAATTTCCAAGCTCAGCCTTTTAAATCTTTTAACTCCATCTCTTGCAAATAGTTTTCCACATTTAACCCATATTTTTGCCTCATGTTATCTTAAAAATACAATCCTATATCACGTTGATATAGAGACATATCATAAATCTAATTATCCCTCCCTAAATCAGCCCTACATCTATTACCTATCTACCATTTAAAACATAAAATTATCAATACCTTATTATAAATTAAGAAGTTTCAGATATAAGATCCCCTAAAAAATTATTCATCTACCAAGATGTAGATTGAATCCCTTGTTTAAATATATTTAAAAGAGATTATTTTACCCCAAACCAGTTCAACTTACTGAATCTCCAAATAAATTTTGAAATGAAGGCTTTATTGATCAACTGCATATTTATTAAACCAAGTCTACCATATCTTTTCTTAGAGTAAACCTTACTCCAAGCTAGAAGATGAAATTTATTTTTTCTTTCATTCCAGTCCATAAAAAATTTCACTGAATATTATTTAATTTATCCTCCACTACTTTAGGAAAATTGAATAGAGAAATAATATACAATGAAAGACTTTATAACACACTTTTAATAAGAACAACCTTGAAATTCTTTGATAAAATCTTACCTTTCCAACCTATAAGCATTTCTTGGAATCTCTCAATTAAAGGATTCCATGCTACCACCTAAAGATAATTGTTCAATAGGGACATTCCTAGGTATGTGGATGATAGTTCTTTAATTTGGAATCCTAGGAGCATAGCTATCCTAGCTTGTCTATCCACCAATATACTAAATAAATACATATAACTCTTATCAAAATTAATTTTATAGTTAGGGGCCTTGTCATACATCACCAATATCTTTCTAATGTTTCTTGATTATGTTGGCCATTTTGGTACACATACTAATATTCTACTTGGATGTAGTGTAGTGTCCTAAAGATCAAAAATGGAGCAAGAACTAAGCAAGTTGTGGATGGAATGAAAGAACCTAAGGGATCATGTAGCTTGAAAATATTTTGAAGTACTTTAAGTTTAATTAAAGTATAATTTGTCAATTTATAAGGACTAGACTAGAGGTTTAAAGATACCATGGGATTTTAAGAGTGTTTGGAATGACTTATAAGTTAATAGCATTCATTTGGTTCTTCATTATGTTCAACTAGACATTTTAGGTCAAGTGGCATAAATTTTGAGTACGTAGTTTGATGATGCAATAATTACCACATGTGGATGAGTCAATAAGAATTGGTCATATGGATCTATTCACATTAGTCCTAAGAACATGTGTACTATGTTTTAGGTGATTAGAAAAAACACATTAGAAGATATGAAGGTTCAAATTTGGCCTCATAGGCAAATTTCACTAAGTTTCCATAACCATTTTTGAAGAAGTTCAAATAAAGCTGAGTGGGATGTTTGATAATGATATATCTCACACATGCAGAGTAGTCTTAGGGGAAATGGTCCTATGGGTTTGTTTATCTTAGTCCCTAGTTACTACATGTTAATTTTTAGGCCATGCATCTAAGCACAACAAAATTTATTCATGTTCAAATTTGGATCCTCAAAAATAATTCAGCAATTTTCCATACTTGGCCATTTTTTACTAGACCATCACTAGGACATCATGTAGGAGTAAATGGACCAACCAACTTGTGAATTTAATATCTTCGCTCAAAATTCTTGCACGACTAGTAGATCATGCTTAATTATAGATCTATATTATAGGACCATCCTTTGAAATTTTCATGCCTATGCAAGCTTTCTAGCTCAAGATATAAATATTCAAAGATGGACCTACAACATAAGACATCCATGCTAATGCCAAGTATAAGATTGATAAAAAAATTCTTTTTTAGATTAAATTTGATGAACACACAAATGTCAATGGCAGTCATATGAGCATCATTTTATGGGAAAGAGGACATCAATTTTAAGATCATGAAGTAGTAATTGGATTTCAAAAAATGGGTCCCAATTGATCTAATGGACCATGTTGCATCATACATCCTGATATAATGCTATGATCAAAGTTCCAAGGGTTAAATAGCTTGAGAGATTAACACATGATGTAAATCCATGAGATGATAGATTGATAGGGGATCCTAAAATTAAATGTGCATATGACATGTGGTGTAAGCCTAGACAAAGTTGAAAAGTTAAGAGGAAATATAAATGGCTCTCACTCATTCATATAGGGCAAGATCAATGGTGAAAGATTGGTCAGTGAGTCAAGGATCTGGATTACATATCGATAACCAGTAAAATTATAGGTCAAGAAGCTAAGGCTAGTTTTATATGGGAGTAAACACATGTATTTTAGGGTCATACTTACACCATTAAAGCTCAATCAAATTTCATAAAAAGGCCATAATCCATGCACTAAAGTATGAATAACATAAAGAAACTACCCATGAGGATTTATATGGACCTTTGCCTTGTAGGTTTACATCATACAGTGATCTTTCTCTGAATGTTTTTTCTATTGCTAAAAGGAGATAACATTTCAAAGGGTATTATGAAGGCATACAAGTGGATGCCAATAGTTTATCTCCTAGAACAAACTTCATGAAAATGACCTCTTATCTTCACTATGAATGCCACAATGAACTAGTTAGGAACAATTGATAATAAGAAAAGATTATAAAAAACTAATCTGGTTGTTTTAACTACATGGATAGTAGAACAAATCTTAGAGAAACTTGACTTCACCATTATAATAAGAAGGAGAATCAATGTAACTATGTAACCACTTGAAGTAGATTGAATCAATCAAAAGTGTTTGAATGAGCTTAATTTATGGAGGCAATTGTAATAATATTTCAAATGGATTCAAGCTCATTTGATTCTCTTTTGAGTGCCAAAACTCCCTCTCTCTTTTTACCTTTATTCTATAAATATAGACTTTAATATATTATTTTTAATCCCTTAGGCTAGTATGACTAGACTCTACCAGAATTGTATTCGACACCTCTTAGATTAGTGAATAGAGTATTTTGTAATCATTTTCTAATATGTATTTAGTATTTTGTGTTTGTTAATATGTAAATGTGATTTTTATCTTCCTCTTGCATGTCCAAGCTCAACCTAAGTGATATCAAATTTATTTTTAGGCCATATAATGTGTCTTAGCATTCATCTCTAAAGAATATAATGGATAGCCAAATTCAAGTGTCTTTAACAAGAGCTTATTTTCATTTCTCCCTAGTCTCAATGTATCAACCTCTATATGAAATACTATTACATAAAAACTATAGTAAACATTACACTAGCTTCTTTCATAATCCATTAATGTGATAAATAATCTAATTTCAAGAGTGGATATGACAAATTCATGGTACATCACCACATGTTAGAATTTGTTTTATGTTATGAAAATTTCTTGACTCTTTTCACCCCAACTAGTTTTAGGTTTTATAAGTAAAGGTCCAAATTATGAAATTTAAGGAGATAACCTCATAAAAAATCCTAGAGGTTTGGTCTAAATATGGGCATCCCATAGCCATAGACCATTCCCATGTTAGTCTAGATATGGGTAAGACTTGAACATATTTGACCTCTATTGGGTGATATCTGGATAGATAATAGTTCAAGTATGCCTAGTGGGACCCACCTATTTCCATAATTTTACATATCTAAGTATAGTAGTAAATTTTAGATTTTCATTTCCATATTTGCATATTTTTTCATGCTCCCAAGAGTTATCACAATATCCTCTAAAAAATATAAGGAGACATATTTATCTTAACTATCTTTCCAATCAACAAAGAATAAGAAACCCTCTCAGTCAAATCCTACACCTACACCTCTTGTTCTTACTATTTAGGCAAATATTGTTTAGCCAAACAGTGTCATAAATCCTATACCTCAAATGGTTGTTCCTAGAAGGAAATAATTTATGCCATTCAATGGTGGTAACCCTATGAACCTTACCTAATGGGATGACATTTTAGTCTCATATTTGAAGTCTCTTCCTTATTATATAGGAAAAAATCTAGTTACTCATATAAAACATATTAAAAATATTGCTAACCTATGTTCATTGCATCATGTGACTCAGGAAAATGTGTCAATGAGGTTATTAGAAACTTCTTTCAAAGGGAAAACACTTCAATGGTATAGAGGATTGGCTCTTGCATCAATCAATAATTAGGATGAATTTGAAGTCCTATGAAAACACTTTGAGGACAAGAGTGATCATATTTAACTAGTGGAACAAATTACAATAATCAAGAGATTCAATTATGAATTCATGATGGATTTTAACTATATATTCTAAAAGAATTGGGATAAAATTCCTATAGTAATTAAGCCTAAACCCAACTATGCCTTTTTGTACTATTTAAAGGATCTTAATTTAGATGTAGTTGTGATGATTTAATCCATGAGAGGTAACACTCTACCTAAAGATTTTGAAGTAATAATTAATCTTGAAAATTGTCTTAAATAACTAAGTTATCTCCAAGGCCACTAATGCCTCTCTTTTTTTAGATACATCTTCTTGCTCTAATTATTGCTCCAATTCTAGATTCAATTTTTTAAATCAAATATAAGGTGATCAAATTGACAGACTGGGGAAGATAAAGAGTCTTCTCAAAGATTAGAATAACAAGTTGGTTGTAATGGAGAGGAAATAAGTTCCACCCTATAGGCCATATCAAAATACTAATCAAAATAATTAGTATAATAGTCTACCTTATCAATCTAATCAGTAAAAACAAGGGTAGAAGCCTCAGTCAAGTTAATACAATCCTAATGCTCTAAGTAATTCTAGAGTTGTTATGCCAATTCAGAACACCTATGCTTAATAAGGGAAATGGTAGTCATAAGGATAGTCTAATGAGAGGTGATGGCTACTATAGGATATATATATATATATATATATATATATATATATATATGTATGTATATATATGTATATATATACATACATATATATATATACATATATATACATACAGACATATATATACATATATATATATACATATATATATATACATATATATATATACATATATATATATATATATATATATATATGCACACATGCACGTACACACACACACACACACACACACACACACACACACACACACACACACACATATCAATACCCTAGTTAGAAGCATGCTCCATCATTCCAAGGTCATGATATGATTCCTCCTCCACCACAATCCCCCCAAATGAGTCAAAATATCATGTTTGCCATGTCATTAAAATAATCTTAAAGAAAATAAAAAGGGAGCATGGGTAAAGCACCATCTAATACCACATGCATGAATTTTAAATAAGGGGAACATGTGTTTGATCATATATCAACTAATATGGGTCAAGCTTCATAAAGGACAAATAAACCAATTACAACTCAGACAAGGGATATTAAGAGGATGTTGGAGGGAAAATTGGGGTAATATAAGATTTATTCATCATCTCCACAAACTATTCAATAACCTACTCCTTCAAATTTACATGTTAAACCTCTTGTAAATGAACAAGTGCCCCAACCTCATGGACATCAATAGAAGTCCCTCTTTGTTCCTCATGTTACTCAAATGCCAAGTGATGTTCCTACTTCCAAGATGTAGTCCAATGTTACTAATCTTCCCTTTATTATTGTGTATCATTTTAATAAGGATGAATTAACTATGTCCATGTATGATGCTCTATCTATCCTGGGTCAAAATGAGATTCTCTAGCAAGAGATCTCCAAAATTTCTCATGTGGAAAAGATATTTGATATAGTGAACACTATTTTCATCAATAATAGTCAACCTAATAAATCCCCTAGCCAAGTTCTCAATCAAATTCCAAGAAAAATTCAATATCAAGATGTTTTTCATCCTTCTAAGTTTTTTAATTCTCCCCCCCCCATTTTATCTGTTAGTCATCACAAGGGACTATTTAGTACATAATTGCATGATAGATTTAGGTGCTTCAACCACAGTAATGCCTAAAGCCATAGTAGATAAACTTGGGCTCAAATATGTACCTAAAAAAAATGTTTTCTCCAATTGGATGGATCACCCACTAAAATAGTAATCATCTTAAAAAATCTATAGATTACATTAGCAACCTGTCCAAATTATGTCATTAATCAAGATATAATGGTGGTAGACCTACCTCCATATTTTACCCTATGCTTGTCTAGGGACTTTACTAATAATATTGGTGTATATTTTTCCTCTGATTGTTCATACATGGTTTTTATAACCATATAGGTAACCAAATTTACTATAAGATATGATCCTATCTCCAGGTTCTACCTAGAACCCTATATGCCTAATCTTGTAAATACCAACTATGCCATATTTAAAGAGGTTGAAGAGGTTAATTATTTTAAACACCATGATCATCTTGAAGGCATATCAAATATATACTTGGATGAGTTTTTAGATGATATCCATGGATTTTATCCATATAAAAATATTAAAGAGATAGACTTAGGAGTGTATTTTATGCATGAAGAAGATGTTGTTATACCTTGCTTAACTAACACTGCTCAAGAAGAGGATGGTATATGGACTTTATTCTTTGATGGATCAAGGTCAAATAATGGAAGTGGAATAGGGGCCATGCTAAAATTATCCTTAGGTCAAAATTATTATTCAAATTAAAGACTCAAATTTAGTTTCACCTCAAATACCATTGAATATGAAGCTCTTTTGCATGGTTTGAAAGAAGCAATAAAAAGAGGTGTCAAGCTCTTCCAAGTCAAGGGTGAGAGTGAGATTATAGTGAAATAAGTAAGTGGCCTAAGTGTAGTAAAGAATCACCATTTTAAATCCTATAATCATTAGGTATGGGACCTCATGGAGGATTTCTTGGAATTTAATATTGATTCTATACCAAAAGAAGCAAACCAGCACGTAGATAGGCTTGCTACCATTAGTGCCCAATATGAGATAGTAGAAGGAGTCAAATGAAACCAAATAAAATATATGTTCAAGGTTATATGAAGACTATTTTTACCTTAAAATAAAGTTGTTTTAAAAGTATTAGATAATTATAATCAAATCATGCGTTTTCTAATGCAAGAGGCAAAATTTTGCCATAGGAACTAAGACAAGTTCCAAAATGAATATGATGATCAGATAGTACAACTGAGGTCTAATAAGATGACCAAATGGATTATGACATTATAAATAATCTTTAATTAAGATGACTAAGTAAGAAAATGGAAATTATGCATCTCATCTAAGGAATAACACTATGAGAAGATATAGATCTTTAAGGACAAATTATTAAAGCTAGGAAAAGTCAATATAGTAGAGGAAAGAGATACATTTGTTCCTCTGTGCCAAGAATTTTCTGATATATATATATTTTTAGTAAAAATAATTGAAAGGTTTTGACCCCAATATTTCAAAACACACCATTGAATTACAAAGCAATGCCAAGCCAATCAAGCAAAAGGAAAGGCCTCTCAACCCAATAGTAGAGGACCTCATGAGAAGAGAACTCTATATATTTATTGAATCAAAGATAATATTTTAAATTAAGCATTATTCATAGGTGGAAAACCTCATGCTAGTGAGGATAAAGAATGGAGATATTCATTTATGTGTTGAAATCAGTGGCCTCAATAAGGTGTCCTAAAAGGACCATTACCCACTACCCTCCATAGATCAAATCTTACAAAAGGTCGTAGGTTCTCAAAGGTTCTCATTGCTTGATGGATATTATGGCTAGGATAAAATCATGTTCAAAGAATAATATAGGCATAATACTATATTCAGTATAAAATGGGGCACTTATGAATAATGTAAAATGCCTTTTGGACTCTCCAATACTAGAGCCACCTTCCAAAGAGCAATGAATGTTTATTTTCATGGTCTTTTGAATGATATGTTTTTAGTTTACCTTGATGATATGAAAATATTCTCAAATAATCCTAATGATCACCTAATACACTTGATATCTATTTTTGATAAATGCAAATAATTTGGAGTTTCTCAAATAATCCTAATGATCACCTAATACACATGAAGGAAGATTTATTGGGAATATGGTATCCAAAGCTGGGCTTTCCATTGATCTAGAGAGGATATAAGTAATCCTTGCTCTATCATTTCTAAAACATAATAAAGGATTACAAAGCTTCTTAGGCAAGATAAAATTCATCAAGAGATTCATTCCAAGCTTTGTAGAGATGGTCAAGCCTCTCACTCATATGTTGATAAAAAAAGATTTTACATGTATAGGATAGAGTAAGATAAGATTTGAGGCCATCAAGGAGGCCATATCTCATTCCCTCACACTTATAAATGTATATTTCAATTAAGAATTATATTTTTATGCCTTCTCTACATTAGATGCAATTTTAGCCATGCTTATGCAGCATAATGATCAAGGTCTAGATCAACCCATTGCTTTCTTTACTCAAGCTTTGGAAGGTTATGAGGAAATATATATCTTTTTTGAAAACATGTACTTATTTTAATAATTTTGAAAAAATTCAAACATCTAGTTTAAAATAATAATATTATATTAATGGTAGGTCATCCAAGTGTGATGGGTTTTATCCTCAACAAAGGCTTGAATAAGAAGAGATTTGGATGGGTCACTAAGTGTATAGAGTATGACATTGAATTCAAGGTCATGAATCTAGTCTGAGGTAAAGTATTCTATGAACATATTGTAGAAGATGTGAGAGAATAAAAATAGATAGTTTTGGTAATTTAGAACACTCAACATGGACCTAAAAACACTCCTCTTACAAGATATACATAGGATATTTCTATATTTCTTCAAATAGGAGAGTGTCCAATAGGTTTAAATTCATCACAAAGAAGACACTTCAAGATATAATTAGTACAATAAATTCTAATTTATGGAGTGATATTCAAAAAATACATTACCAAGTATGCTCTTAAGATGTGTTGAAACTAACCAATTTGATAAGATTCTCAAGAAATTTCATGATAGTCCTTATAGAGGCCATTTTGCAACCAAGAAAATAACTACAAAAATCATTAGAGATGGCTACTTTTTGCCCAATTTATTTAGAGATGCACATGCATGGGTTAGAAAATGTGCAAAATGTGCAATTTTTGTAGGGAAATATAAATTAGTTTTTATGCCACTAAAGCCTATTTAGGTTGAACAAACTTTCATGTAATGGGGTTTAGACTTCAATGGCATGATTATTCCTTCATCTAGAGATGACCATAGGTGGGTTTTAACAACTATAAACTACTTCATCAGGTGGGTGGAAGTAATTCCATTAAAGGAAGCAAATGAGAACTAGGGTTAATTTAAGAGGCACTACTAGAAAACCTATTTTAAATTTTTGATGAATCAAGTAAATTTTGATTCATAGCTATGATGAATCCTCTATGGGTGATGTCAAATCTATAGGTTGGATTGAATGTCTAAATTGAATGGATTTAAATCTTAATTGTAATAAATAAGAAATTACAAAAACCTAAATATTATTTCATATTTGGATTATTCTTGAAGAGATGAAATTTTAAAAAAATAAATCATCATAAACTAAGTTCATATGCAAAAGTTATGGCCTTGTAAAGTTGGCAATCAGTTGCATCCTTTAGTTATGTCATCCAAATGTTCATACAATTTAGTCATATGATCTGGTCATAGGGTTTTAACTATTTTTTTATGTAATTTAGTTGAAACCATATGACCAAACTTTATGACCAAATTGTATGACATAATCTAATGACACAACCAAACTATATAACCAAATGATGCAACTGACTACCAACTTTTGAAGGTCATAACTTTTGCATACGAACTTGAATTGTGATGATTTTTTTTGAATTGCACATTTATTCAATAGTAATTCAAAAATTAAATAATATTTTGTTTTTATGTTTTTTTCTAATTTTTGGCTCTATCATTTTTTACTATCATTTAGCACTATCAAAAGGTATTATCATTCGACACTGTGGTCCTCTGATTATGGTTCTACTTGTTAGCTATTTGATATCAAGGGGTGTTTATAATATGTATATGTGTGTGTCTCTCTCTCTCTCTCTGTGTGTGTGTGTGTGTGTGTGTGTGTGTGTGTGTGTGTGTGTGTGTGTGTGTGTGTGTGTGTGTGTGTGTGTGTGTGTGTGTGTGTGAATTAAAGTGCAATATTATATATTATTTCAAAGGGTTGGTGAACTATCCCATAAAATTATTTATATCCCAAAATTTTTGGTGATCTGGTCCCATCTATCGACCCTAAAAAATACTAAAACCAAAATCCAAAAAATTTAATATTCATGAATTAAAGAATATTTGCCTCTAAAATTTACCATGGTATTTTTTGCATGTTTCATAAGGTTAGATAAATAAAATTATGAAAAGGTTTTGCTATAAATAAAAATCAAAGGTAACTCATTATTCTTGGATTGGTAGTATTTATTGAGAACTTACATAATATTTAATGTTGATAAATTTTACCATATTCCTCCTATATTTATATCATTTGAAAGGATAAGAAATAATAAAAGTATAAATAATCAAAAAGAAAGCAAAGAGATATCATTTTCAAGTAACAAAATCATATTTATAGTTATATACATATAGTCAAGGAACATAATTAAATAATCACTCTAGTTGGGAGAAATATAGGTAGCTTGATTACTATTGATATTTTTGTCCCAAAATATCAAAATATCAAGTACCCTAAGCGAGATCCCATAATTATTTGAAAATATGCCTTGAATTGACCCAAAACACCCATTTCCTTAAGCTTACAAAATCCAAAACTCTACCTACAAATTTTAGTTTGAAAAATTGTAAATTACTTCCCAATCTCCAAATTCCATAATGCATTAGTTGGCATAATCTAGATATCTGACTACAATTTGCAATTTTGTAAATTTTAACTTGTAGCTAGACTGTTGGATCTTATAATACAATAGCTAGCATAAACTATAAATCCACTTGTAATTCATAATTTACAAAATTGAAAATTCTAAGTAAAGTTCTAGTTCTCATAAACTAAGTACCTCAAAAAAATTAGAACTTACACTACAATTTGCATTTTATAAAATTACAAATTGTAGGCAGAGTTTCACTTCTTGCAAAACTCTCTATCTAGAATGTAAAACTCAAAGAGTAATTTTTAATTTGCAAAATTAAGAATTTTAATATAGGTTTCACTTCCCACCAACAAACTATCCTGTAGAATATATAACTCTAAGTGTAATATATGATTTTGAAAAATTGAAAATTGTTGTTAGAGTTCCACCTTCCCATTTTCAAAGAGGTTAAACTATCCTTACCCATAAAATCGAGAGGTCAATGTGAAATTTTCAAAATTGAAAAATTAATTTAAGGCTCTATGGTTCTACCAACTACCACCTTTGAAGCATTAATTTTAGGGGGTCTATATAATCATGGAAATAGGGTTGGTTTAGTAATTTTTTAATCTTTTTAATTACGTTTGAGCTCTTGCCTCAAATTGTGAACTCGACCTCAAGCCATAACTACAAATAAATAAATTGCCTTCAACCATAATTTTAAGACATGCCTCAAACATCATACCATGAGATATTTCACCCCTACATGGTATTCTTTTGATCCTTTTGTGCTTTACTCCATCTTTTTATGCAAAAAATTGCACTTATTTTCCTTTTTCTTGTAGATCTAGTTATAGTTTAGGGTTTTCATTCCTTTCATAGATATTTTTTAGGGAAATGGGTTTTTTTAATAATAGTTTTCTACGATTTTTTTTAGGTCTTTTTTTTTCAAAGTCATGATTTGAAACTTTTCTTTATGAACTAAAAACCTAGGGTTTTCCCCAAATTTTGTATTCAAGTATAGGTCTTGAAAATTCAAACCAAAAAATATTTCTTATTTGATCCTTTGACATTCCTTATAGAATCTCAACCTACTAAAATCAACTCCCATTTACGTGGGATTTCAACCTTTAAATTATAACACATAACCCCATAGACTTTTCCATTGTTTCAAGAAAATCCTAATCCTACAAACTTTCTTGTTCCTCAAAATAGTTCCAAGTTCCATTAAAATTTCCACTTGCAATTTTCACCTCCAATATTTAATAGAGATTTCAATTTGATTTTATAGATACACTTTACCATGTAATTTTTACTTACTCATCACAACTCCATGTTCTACAAGAGTTTTTGCTTGGTTTTAGCACCTACAAATCCTACCAACTTTTGTAGTTGGTTTTCCCTCAACAGTCTCTCCAAAATCCATGTCTAGGATAGATGTGAAGTTCAAGTCAAAAAGACTCGATCTAAATATCAATTTGGAATCTAATACCATTGAGATTAAAGACACAGACCTAAGTCACATTGACCTACATGACTTCTAGACTAGGATAAATGTAGGTTTCAATAATGATTGAATCTAGAGTATCTATGACTCTAGACTACCCCAAGCATCAACCTTTTCCCTAATGGTACAAATCCTTGCATTAGTACTTACATAGAAAAATATTATGATGCTTAAAAGAGAGAGTTGATCAATGATAAAGGGGAAAATATTCTAAATCTAGACCTACATTTCAATAATTTAGTGTTTATGATACCATAGTTTGAGATTTATCTAGATAAAACTCTAGAGACATCCAAAATTTCATTCAAGAGAACTTGGGATGCTATAAATTGATGAATAAACAATTGATAAGAATCCTTAAGGCTACCTCCACCAGATTACCAAAGTCATTAGCAAATATTGATTTCAAGAATGATATTGGAGACATAATTATATTTGTACAATGGATCACTAGTAATCCTGATGTAAAGAGTTTGTAAGAATTGATGTATTAGTATATATGGGTCATCAATAAGAATAAATAATATATCCACTAGGCCCAACTCATTAATTACTCCTTCCATAATTAGATGATGTAGGTGTAAACCACATGAAAGTTCTACATGACCTCCTACATAGTATACATATTAGCCAAAGGGAGAGATTTCTTAGGGCTCAACATAGTGGCTACTGAAGCAAACAAAGTGTATAACTATTATCCTGACCTCAGTTTAGAGGCCAATAAATAATAGTTTAGGAGGGTCATTGATGAATTCATATATTACATAATAATAATGTTTGATAATGAACTTGAGACAAAGATATTCTCTCATGTAACTAGCATAAAAATCACCTATTAGGGTTCCTAATTCATTCAGTTCCCAACCTACTCTTATATCAAGATATGCATATTATGTGGTTTCCTTCATACTCTTCCTAGATATGGAAATGATAAATGGGCATTGATAGAGCTAGTGAGATAGATTTTGGAAACTCACAATCCATTATCTATCAAGCACAAGTTAGGATTCATTTCCTAATTATTATAGGTAAATACACATGCCCCTCCATAGAAAAAGCCAAGTGTGTCAATTTATAAATGACATAAATGACCTTAAGGGATTTTGAGGTGAGACCATACTATTATGTTCATGGCAATATCACCATCACACTAGGAATTTCCACATATTCCAATGTCCCCTAGTTTGAAGATTATTGGGAAGATTTGGATGATGAGGAAGTTAGATTGAGGGATTACTCTAGAATAACCTTAGATCAAGACAAAGATTTTGATTTAGACCAATCCTTAAGGACTTGGTGAATGATGAGTCCTTGGATAGATACATACTACCATGATAATAACATATACTTACAACCCCTTCTAACAGTAAGGTAGTCTTTTCCTTAATATTTTTCTCTTATAGATTGAACTTCCCATCTGATCAGTAAAACACTTAATTAGATTAGAATTAAAGGGGTCTTAGTGACCAAGGATACAATGAGTATCATAAAAAAGATAGAGAAGCTCAAGGACAAAGGAATTCTAACATCAATGGAAGATCCCAATAGTGTAGTAGTAAAGCAATCAAATAAGCCAATGATCTCCCATAAGAAGATGAAGAAATCTAAGGCCAAGAAGGGGAAATCAAGCAAAGAGGGAGTAGTATTAGACCAACCTATATTCATTTTATCTAAGGACATAATTTTATTTAAAGCATCCATATATTCAACCCCTATCTTAGTTATAGTTACAAGTCCCATCTCTATAGTTCTAACACCTCCACCCCTTACCTCCACTCCTCCTTCACCCTATGTGACTCTAAACTCCATTCCTACCACTTTTCCCATAACAATAAGTCCATTGAAAATAGTGCAATAAATTCAAGTGGACACTTATGTTCCATTTTTAGTGGATACATAGGTTTAAATTCCACTTTCCTTTCACATAATTTCACTCCCTCCTTCCACAATTTCTTTCATTTCATTTACAATTCCTTCCATTCCATTCCCATTGATCACCAACACTACCCAATAGTATATATCCATGGATTCTATCATTTTGACATTAGTTTTACTGGCCATTCTAACTCCTAAGACAATTACTACTCCATATTCATCCCCCTTCATCTTTTTTATCTTACCAACCCTGAATGACCCTACTAGTTTAATCAACTAATTTGATGCTTTGACCTCCACACTTCCACCAATCCCTAAGTTCAAAATCCTTATGTCTACTCCACTATCACTTCCATATCCCATACCCCTAGTAGACACATTTATTCCCATTACCCCTATGTCTTATACTTCCATAGTAACCCCAATATTTTTAATGGAGATAGGGGAGGATCAAGTTTTAGATGCAAATGTAGACCTTCAACCTACAAATGGGGAGGAAATTGTAAATACATTTGATGATCAATCAGTGGTAGTATCAATACAAGATATAACACTTATCATAATGCCTACCAGTGGAACATCTTCAGTTGTAAATTCTCAAGTGATAGTGTCAACAAAGTAGGATACTACCCTTGGCTAGCTAGCATAAATAGTGGGAAAAAATGCAAGTAAATGGTGTCCCCCAATACATTAGATTTTGGTCTTTGATATACATGTAACAAATCTAAGACTACTCCTCAGACCTTTTCAAGGATATTATGTGACTCATCAAGGGAAAGATATGTAGATATTATAGTCCCCCCACCAGATAAATAGAAACAATATTTAGTGTTAGGGGACTATCATGTATCAAAAGTTCACCTTGGATGTCCTACGAGGGAAGGGTTGAAACATGATGCTCAATCTAGCATCAAATCTCTCTTTAATAAAATATATAGTTACAAGGTCACTAAGTACAAGGTAATTTTTTTTTGAACAACTTACAACTATATTGAATAAATTTATCAAGCCCACTATTCAATCAACACAACTCAAAATAGCACAACTAGTCACCTAGATCATAGATTAGGAAACACTTGATGTAGTGATAAAAATTATGAGTATGGGAAGGGCCACTAAGGAATGGGCATAAGAGCTCATATCCAAAGGTAAAAAAATTATTGATATAATAATGAACCATTATATAGTTATAAGAGAGAGAAGGGTAACCTTGAGATAATTTGTTAGTAAATATGAAGGAGTGATAGAAATCTTGAATATTTTCTATCGAAAATTGATAGATATGGAATCAATTAGCATAGAAATATACCTTAAAAAAACATACTAAAAATGATGGAAAGCAAGATAAATTAGATAGAGCTACATAATTTAGAATAAAAATTCTTACAAATGTTTCCCATAAGGCCAAAGTTGCATATGACAAGGCCATTCACATGCTATATGACATGGAAGATTTATTGAATAAATTGTCATGTCAGTCAACACTTTATGAAGATCAACTCCTTTCAATAGAAGAGGTTTAGAGTAAATTCAAATAAGTGATCAAAAAGGAATCTACACTAGATTTCATCTTTACCTTGACCTGTATCCACCACTACATCAAGTATCATAACACATTTGATTAAATGGGTAAAGATATTCAAGAATACATAACTTTGAGGAGGGAATGTTTTAATATAGTAGCAGATTGTGAGATCACCAATCTCTAGTCTTTGGGCCCAAATGAAGAGATAATCCAGGAGATATTCAAGGCTTTTGATGAATATGTTTAGAAATTACATATAAAGAGTGAGAAGTGTTGGAAATAGATTAATTTTTTCTATTAAAAGAATTTTTGCATATTTTATTTTCATTATTGTAAAAATATTGTAAAGTTACAAAAAACATATCTTGTAAATTGCATCTATCTTTTTGACAATTTTTTTTTGAGAAAGAGCCATGTGTATTTTACAATTTCTATTTTGATATGTTGAAAATTGTAAAAAGTAGGTATGAAAATTACACTTTTCATTTTGACAAGATTTTAATTACTTAAGGTGTAAAATAACATACCAAAAATTTCAATTCCAATTTTGACAAAGTGGTATGACTTATAAGTTCTAGAAATCTCACTTGAGAATTATAGATTAGGGTTTTGTTAAAATTAAATCAAGTTATCTTAAATTTATCTTTTGTTCTAAAAATATTTTTCACTTTGGTACCCCATGTTCATGAAGAGACATTACAACTACATCAAGAACACCCAAAGCATTGCATGAAAATTTCTCAAGTTCCTTAGATGCCACACCAATTAAAGATCACACTCGGCTCTTGCATGACCATTTTCCAAATTTTTAACCATGTCATGGATGCCATAATTGATATTTGTCATACCTCTCTTCATGGAGATTTAAAAATTTCATATTCCTATACTAGGTGTTGGAGTCTCTATTAACTACATCTCATTTATGAGATCTTTTGTATAAATATGGGCAATATAACATTGCCCATCTTATCTTTTTATTTCTGGGAATATTATTTTTCATTTTGAATAAATCGTCTACAAGATGTAACCTGGAGAATGGGAAATAATAAATTTTTTATCTTTCTTGTCTAAGGAATCCATGTGTATGAAAAGTTATTTGAATATTTGTGGATGTTATAATTCTTATTTCAGTCACAAAATTTAATTTATTGTATTTTATACCATTTTGAAAGAATGTTTGATTAGAATAAAAGAATATTATCCCTTATATGAAAAATAAAAAATATTACCTTTAATTTCCTATTTTCATATGTTTGTGCTCCTATAAATTTTAACATAGTTTTCTATTTTGTTGTGTTCATTAAATCAAGCATTAAAATACACTATGAAAATAATTGGTACACTCACCATTTTAAGTTTTGTAAAATTTCATTCTCAAACTCTTTTCCCCAGTCAAACCCTAGTTTAGGAGAAAGAATACTAAAGAAGCATAATTTCTACAAACTAATAATTTATCAATTGCACAAAATTTAGTGAAAGTAATCTGACCTTCTTTAGAGGTTCACCTTAATTAACCAAGGTCTTAAATTTTGGAGATATTCCCATTATATCATTATATTTTTGTACAGTGAGATACTACATCAATAAATAGGTGCAAAATCTATGTGATAATAGTTTTTGGCATGCCTAGTGGGACAAATTAATTATAAAAAGATTGGTGATATTCTTCATGAGCAGTGTACGATCCTCATTTATTTTTTGAAATCACTTAGAAACTCTAGTGGCTTATGGATTCATAATTTCAAGGTTTATATACTCCAAGAAAATAAACAATATCATCTACTAAAGGTAAGAGAGATGGATTTTTGGAATTATCATTGCCATCTAAAAATAGATCAAAATTAGTTATATCTTTCCCTAGACTATATAATACAATTTTATTTGCATGTCCTCCAAGTACCCCCATTAGCTTCATACCTCCCATAAAGGATAAACATTTAAATTTCATAGCATTCAATGGATATAACCCACTTTGATTGGCTAAGTATGATGATATACCTACCTCAGCTTTAAAAATCCTTCTATATTTTACTGGTGAAACTTCCACCACTCCTATGGAACACATACAAGATATTTCTAATCTTTGTTTAGTCCACAATGTGGCATAAGATAATGTTGCAATTAGGCTCATAGTATCCTCTTTCAAAGGTAAAGCCTTACAATGGTACATAGGTCTTCCTCCCAATCCATCTGACTTTGGGATGATTTAGGCACTGCATAATGTACTTAATTTTAAGACAAGAGTGACCACCTTTCCCTAGTTGAATAGTGAATTTATATTCAACAAGATCCTCATGAGCATGTGATTAATTTTAATTTCCATTTTCAAAAGACATGGAATAGAATTTCAATATTGGTCAAGCCATATACATATAATGATTTCCTATATTATTTGAGATCCATGAATAGTTATATCATTATTATGATTAAGTAAATGTGTGGCACCACACTTCTTAATACCTATGAAATTTCAATAAGGTCATACAATTGTTTAATTAAAGTATGGAAAATTTCCCCAAGGCTACCAATGCCTCTATTTAAAGAAATAACTCTTATTCCACCACCTATAATTTCTCCAATTCCTACTAGGATAAAATCACCAACTTTAAGTCTCACACCTACAAATGATTGATATGAGGTTAAGTCACTACTCAAGAGTCTTGGCAATGAGTTAGTATCAATGAAGAGGCAATAATCCTAGAACTAAAAACCTTATTAGTAGGCTAACCTAGCATACCAACCCAATAGGAATCCATACCAAGGTAATTCATAGCCACAAGGTCAAAATATGCATTCAAAACCTTTGAAAATCTATGCTCTACCTGTACCAAGTGTTACCAAAGATATTGTACCTATTCAAAATAACCTAGATCAGGAGTATGAATGGTGTTATCCTTTTCTCAGCCACATAATTAGAATAATTTTCCTAATGGTTTTATTATTCAAGACTTGATGGTGTAAGTCATATAAAATACATAAGGATAATAAGAAGAATCTACTTCCCAATAAGAAGATACAGAAGAACCTACTCAAGGTGAGGCAACTCTTATAAAATAGAAAGAGGATGACTTTTGTTATTTAAATCAAGAGGAAGCATTATTTAATGGTGGAAGTTTGATGGTATCCAATACATGTTGAAATAAAATATGAATAAAAAGTGATTATCCCCTTAGGTATAATAAACTACAACTTCTAAAGTTAAACAAGAACCTGCAAAGAGAAACATTGTACAAAGGTCACCCTTTGTACCTATGAGCCAACACAAAGCAAAAGTACCAACTCTAAATATTATAAAAGAGGACATAACTCCTGCAAAGGTACCAATAAAGGTTGGAAATATTCCTTTCAACTTTTTTGAGAAAATGAAGAAGATCAATCTGAATGTTACTATGTGGGAAGTACTATCCATTCCCATACAAAGGGATTTGCTACAAAAGGCTTTGAAAAACTTATAGATAATATAAAAGGTTCCAACCAATGGGCCTAATGTTGAAATTAATTTGTGTTAACTAAAAATTGACACTAAAATGAGAAAAAATGGTAAGCCTCCCCCTTTCTATCTTTCACTTATAGTAGGGAAGCATCACATTCATAATTGCATGGTTGATTAAGGGGATAACAATTAAGTGATTCCCAAGAAAATAGATGATGCCTTTGGCATAAAATATACACCTATCAATAAGGGTGTGTTTCAATTTGAATTTATTACTATTCAAAAGTAAGAATAATAAAAGGTTTAAACCTCACTATTCACACTTGTCATAACCTATCAATTTCATAAGATATCTTAGTTATAGATCTCCACCTTACTTTGACATTTATCTTTCATGATATTTCACTAAAAATATGGGAGGATATTGTTCACTAGTTGAGATCCAAAAGTGTAAATAATAATAATTCTCTAATATCTTACAAAAATAGGATTTGGGACCTATTAGAAAACTTTATTGCTTTGAACATTCATGTAGTACCAAGAGCACAAAATAAACATGCTGACCATATGGCCTTGGTAGGCTATCAATATAACATACATGAAGAAATAAATAATAAAAATAGCCAATATTTAAGGTTGATGATAAGTCCATCTATTCTTGATAATGTGACCAAATAACAAGTCCTTCATAGTGACCAGTAAATTTTCAACTTCTTGACAGAAGAAAAATTCTATGATAAAAAATAGTCAAAAATCTAAGATCAATAAGGATATTGAATCATCCAGTTGAAGATGAATAAAATACCCATGGGTCTGGTTACTCTAGAGAACATCTTTAATTTAAATGATCAATTGAAAAGTGAAAAGAATAACATCATAATGAATGAAGAAGACTTTGAGCCAATGGTCATCTCAGAAGGGAAATCACAAAATATAGGAAAGGTATGTAATGATTCTAAAAAACAAGATTTTATTGAGTTGTGTCAAGAATTTGATGATAAATTCAATTGAAGTTATCATGATCTAAGGGGGTTTGACCCTAGCTTAGTAGAACATATAATAGAACTTGATCCAAATACCAAGCTTGTTAGATAGAAGCATAGATCAATATATCCAAATATAGAACCCATGATAATGAGTGAGTTATCCAGAATAATAGAGGCTAACATCATACTCCTTATCAAAAACTCATATTGGGTTGTTAATTTGGTCCATGTAAAAAAATAATGGTAAAATTATGCTTTGTGTAGATTTCAAAGATCTAAAAATAGTGTATCTAAACAATCATTATCCCCTTCCCCCCATGGAAGAAATTCAAAAAACTATATCAAGATCTAAAAGGTTTTCTCTTTTAGATGGATATTCTGGCTATAAAAAAATCCTCATGAAATATCAAACCAATTCAAGGTTTATTTCACCACAAAATGGGGTACGAATGCATACAAAAAGATTCCATTTGGTTTGACTAATGCTAGTGTAACATTTTAGAGAGACATGGATATCATTTTCATGGGTTTAATAAATGAGATGATCATGGTATACCTAGGTGATATCATTGTTTACTCAAAACATGTTGATGCACACCTAGATCACCTGAAGAAAAACTTTAAAATGTGCAAAGAATTTGGGGTTTCCCTCAACCCAAAGAAGTATGTTTTCATAGTTCATGAAGGGAAACTACTAAGACACATTATTTAGAAAGAGGGTCTTGCAATAAACCCAGAGAGAATTAGTGATATATTTTCATTGGCAATACCAATCCATAAGAAAGGATTACAGAGTTTTCTTGGAAAAATCAACTTTGTGAGATTATTTTTTCCAAATTTTTTCTTCATTACTAAACCCCTTACTGCAATGCTCAAGAAGGGTATCATTTTTTGCTAGACATAGGAAGGAAAAGATAACTTTAAAGCCATCAAGTAGGGTATTTATCATGACCCTACCCTAATCAACTCCAATTTAAGAAAGATTTCATTCTCTATGATTTTATAAGGGAATGCATCATACAATATATCTTAACACATCATAATAAATAACAATTGGAGAAACTAATATCTTTCTTCAATCAATCCTTGAAGGATTAAAAATAAAATTACATTTTTTTTTAAGAAGCAAGTATATGTTATGATTAAAGCTCTCAAAAATTCAAGCATATGCTCTCTAATTATAAAATTCATTTGATTCTTAGTCACCAAAGTGTTAAATAATTCCTAGTGAACTAGGAGATAAATGAAAAAAGATCATGGTGGATCACAATGGTCATGGAATATGATGTAGACATCAAAATCACAAAGTTTGTAAGAGGAAAAGGACTATGTGAACAACTAAATTCTGATATCAAGATTGCTAAACTAGTAGATAAAATATTATATGCTCAAAATACACCTCAGATAGCTAATCCACCTCTTTTGAATAGTTGGATCTATGACATGGCCATTTTCATGAAAATTGGCAAGTACCTACATGACTTTAAATAGTCTAAAAAAGGTATTTTAGAATCCACTCCATTCCCTATGTTCTTATTGATGTAATATTGTTTATAAAAGATATGAATGGAGTCATGTTAATATGTATCGAGCAAAATCAAGTCCCCAAGGTGTTCAAAGTATATCATTATAGCTTGTCAGGAGGACTTTTCTCTATAAGAACCATGACCATCAAAATAATGAGATCGGGATATTATTGGCCTAAATTATTCAAATATTCCCATCAATGGGTAAGGAAATATGACAAGTGTGATTAATTCATAATAAAATAAAGATTATTAACTCCCCCCTTATATGAATTAAGTATATCAATTATTTACTCAATGGGGATTGAATTTCATTGGTATGATCAATACACCATTGCAGGCCATAAATGGTTCCTTATAAAAATGGAATATTTCAAAATATGGATTGAATTAGTTGTACTAAAATATTCCATGGAGGAATCTATCTTGGAATTCATTGATGACATAATCTCAATATTTGGTGTTCCTCACACTATTATCTTAGACAATGCCATAGCTTTTATGGTCACTAAAGTGAGTGAATGGGTTATAAAACATAATGTATATCTAATTATTACCGATAGGGTAATATCTTGGCTAAGTCTTCCAACAAGAACCTCATAATAAGTATCAAAATAATAATGAAGGATAACCAAAGGACATGACACACAAAGCTAAAATCAGTAGTATGGGTTGATAATATCACCCTTAAGAAAGCCATTGGAAATTCCCCATTCATGTCAGTATATGTAAGGGAAGCTTGAGTCCCATTATTAATTGAGTTATCATCTCTAAATCTTAATCACCAATTGGATTTGATTGATAATGATTAAATGTAAGATTGGTTAAACTCACAGAACTAGAAGAAATTAGGAACCAATTAATGAAAGTACTGTAAGAAAATTAGGCTCAAATAAAGAGGAATTTTAACAAAAAGACATTTGATAGGAGCTTTAATGAAGGAGACATAGTTCTAAAATGGGATGCATATAAGGATAAAATAGGCAAGAACACAAATTTTGATTCAATATGGAGTGGTGCATATATTATAACTCAGTGCAAAGGAATTAATGTATTCTAGCTATCTAAGACTAATAGATTAGAATGACCTATCCTAATCAATGGGATATAACTCAAAACTTACTTTTGAGGTAGGAATTCATTCCAAAATATAAAAATTTATATATAAAGGGTTAGTTGTGTGTTTCTAAAATAAGTGTTTTAGCATAATTCAACTCATTAGGAGTTTTTGTTTCCTTAGTTTGTTTTATGTTTCCCTATTTTGTTATTGTTTAGCCAAATCCTAGTTTTGTTCTTCACTAGTTAAATTATGTTAAGCTTAAAATGACTCCATATCCAATGAACTAAAATGCTACTAGAAAGAAACTAATTAATATGCAAGCATCCTATATTGGTCACCAAAAATATTTATATTTTTACCCCAAAAATATCAAAATATTAATTAACCTCAGGGAGACCCCCTGAGTTTTTGAAAAAAAGTGTTGAATTGATGTAAAACACCCATTTTCTTAATCCTACATAATCTAAAACTCTACCTATAATTTATAGTTTGTAAAATTTTAAATTCTTCCCAAGCTCTAGATCTTGTAATGCATTAGTTGGTAAAATCTATAGATTTGATTGCAATTTACAATTTAAAAAATTGAAAATTGTAGCTAGACCTCTAGTTCCTACAATATAGTAGCTAGTGGAAATCAAAAATCTCTTACAATTTATAATTTTCAAATTTTCAAATTACAAGCAGAATTTTGGTTCCTAGAAACCAAGTACCCCATAGAAATAAAAACTTGGATTACAATTTTCAATTTTAAAAAATCATAAATTGAAATTGGAGTTCCACTTCCCAAGAAATACTCTATCTAGAATCTAAAACTTGAAGAGTAATTTGTAATTTTCAAAATTTTAAATTGTAATTGAGGATCTACTTCTCTCCAATAACCTAACCTGTAGAATCCATAACTCCAAGTACAATTTGAAATTTTACAAAATTACAAATTTTCCTTGGATTTTCACCTTCTCATTTTC
This sequence comes from Torreya grandis, assembly GCA_037957365.1. Classification (NCBI taxonomy): domain Eukaryota; kingdom Viridiplantae; phylum Streptophyta; class Pinopsida; order Cupressales; family Taxaceae; genus Torreya; species Torreya grandis. Next base: position 224,070 of record JARHVA010008988.1, on the reverse strand, counting down.
AAAGACATCAACCTATCCTTACCTATGGAATTCATACGTCAACGTGCAATTTGTAAAATTTCAAAATTGTAAAATTGATTAAAAGACTTTGAGGTTCTACCAACTACCACCTCTAAAGCATTAATTTCAAGGGGGGTCTATATAAGAATGGAATTAGGGTTGGTTTAGTCATTTATTAAAAAATTTAATTGCGTTTGAGCTCCCACCTTGAATTACAAACGTAACCTCAAGACATGATTATGAATCAATAAATGACCTCAATCAATGATTACAAACCCAACCTCAAACCTCATGCCATGACCCATTCCACCCCTGCATGGTATTCCTTGCATCCTTCTACATTTTGTACTATCCTTTTATGCAAAAAATCACTCTTGTTTTCCATTTTCTTAAAGATCTAGTTGCACATTAGGGTTTTCATTCCTTTCTTAGATTTTTTTAGGTATTTGGGTTTTTTCATCATAGTTATCTAAGCTTGCTTGTTAAGTATTTTTTCTACAAAGTCATGATTTACAAGTTTTCTTTTTTCACTAAAAACCAAAGCTTTTTCTTAAATTTTGCATTTAAGTCTAGGGTTTACAATTTCAAACCAAATAATGTTCCCTTTTTAATCCCTCCACTATCCCTATGGACTCTCAATCTATTAAATTCACCTCCCATTTCTATAGGATTTAAACTAAAAAACTACAACACATAACCCTATGGACTTTTAAACTATCTCAAGAAACTCCTAGTTCCATGAACTTTCCTATTTATCAAAATAGTTCTAAGTTCCACTAGAGTTTCCACCTAAAATTCTCACCTCTAATATCTACTAGATATTTACACATTATTTTGTAGCTACACTTTTTCACAAACTTTTTACCTACTCAAAACAACTCCAAGTTCCACTAGAGTTTCCACTTGCTTCTAGCACCTACAAATCTTACAAACTTTTGTATTTGGTTTTCCCTCAATGGTCTCTCTAAAATCCATGTTTGGGAAAGAGATTAAGTTTAATTCTAAAGTGCCCTATGTAACTCTTAGTTTATAATCAAATAACACTGAGATTACAAACATAGACCTAGGTCACATTGACTTAGGTGACTTTTAGATGAGGATAAAGGTTGAATTTAAGAATGACTAAATCCATAATATCTAACTCTAGAATTTCCCAAGTAGCATCTTTTCCCCTAGTGGTGTAAATATTTGAGCTAATACTTACACTATAGAAACATTATGATGATGACAAGAGAGAGTACTTAATCATAAAGGGGAAGTGATTCTAAATCTAGACCCATATTTCATTAATTCATTGTTTGTGATACCATAATTTGAGAGTTATCTAGATATAATTCTAGAGACATCCAAAAATTTATTTAAAGATAATAACTTGGGATTCCATATAGTGATGAACAAACAATTTTTGAGAATCCCTAAGGATACCTCCACCAAATTTCCAAAGGCACTAGCAAGAATTGATTTCAAGGATGAGGTTAGAGACATAATTATACTGTTGTATACGATCATTAGTATCCCTGATGCAAAGAGTTTCCAAGAGTGTATGTATCCTTACATATGGGTCATCCATGAGAATAAACAATATATCAACTAGGCCTAAACTCATTAGTGACTCCATCCATAAGAATTTGATGGAGGTGCAAACCACATGAAAGTTTTACATGACCTCTTAGTATACATATTGGCCAAAGGGAGAAATTTTTCAAGTCTCAACATAGTAGACAGTGAATAAAATAAACTATATAACTATTATCATGACCTTACATTAGAGGCCAATAGAAAACACTTTATGAGGGTCAATGATTCATTCATCTATTGCATCATAATAATGTTTAATAAGGAACTTGAGAGAAATATATTCTTTGATGTAGCTGCCATAGAGATCACATAGTGGGGTTCCTACTTCATCCATTTCCCCACCTACTCATATATCAGGGTATGCAAATTCAATAGCTGCCCTTACACTTTTCTAAGATATGTGAGTGATAAATGATCATTGATGGAGTTAGTGATATAGCTTGTGGAAACTCACAAGCTATTATCTAATAAGTACCAGTTAGGAATTGATTTCCCAATCAATATAAGCAAATACACATGAACCTCCTTACGAAAATCCAAGTCTGATGATGTAGAAATGACACAAATGACCTTGAGGGATTTGGAGGCAAGACCATAATATTATGTTCATGGAAACATTACCAACACACTAGGAATCTCCATATATTCCCATGTCATTTACTTATAATATTATTAGGAAGATTTCTATGATGAGGAGGAATTCAAATTGAGGGATTAATCTGGAATGACATTGGATTAGGTCAGAGCTTTTGATTTAGCACTAGTAATTGATAGGGTAAATTTTATTAGTGAATATTTATTAATTCATGTATATTCCATTTTTTGGATTTTAGTCTTGGTGATATTTTAGGGTTAGCAGATGGGATCAAATCACCAAACTTTTAGGGATATACATAATTATAGGGGTCAGATCACCAACCCTTTATAATAATATATAAAATTTCACTTCAATTCACCACATATATATAGTATAATGACCCCTAGTATCAAATAAGCTAATAATAACCAAAACCAAAAGACCATAGTATCGAATGATAGTGTTGAATGGAAGAACTGAATGACAATGTTGAATGGAGGAACCAAAAGACAATGATAAACGATAGTATTGAATTATAGAGCTAAAAAGTATAAAAATTTCCCAAATACTAAATATTATTTAATATTTTTATTCTTCTCAAAGAGCTATGTGATTTTTAAAAATAAATTGTCACAATCTGAGTTTGGATGTAAAAGTTATAGCCTTCAAAAGTTGGTAGTCAGTTACATTGTTTGATTATCTCATTTAGTTATGTCATATAGTTGTGTCATATGGTTTGGTCATATGGTTTTAATGAGATTACATAACTAAATTATTTAAACCCTACGACCAAACTATACAACACAATTGGATGATGTCATTGAATGATGCAATAGATTGCCAACTTCTAGAGGCTGTAACATTTTCATATAGACTCAAATTGTGATGAGATTTTTTTAAATTACATAGATCTTCAATTAGAATCCAAATATGCAATAATATTTAAATTTTGGGAATATTTTTATTTATTATTTTTTATAGTTAAGATTTAAATCCATTTATTTTAGCCATTTGATCTAACCTATAGATTCACCATCACCCATACAGGATTCACCATAGTTATAAATCAAATTTTCATAGATTCACCAAAATTTTACAATAGGTTTCTAATAGGACCTCTTAAAATTAACCCTGGTCCCTACGGACTTGGTGGATGATGAATCCCTAGTAGACAGGGTCTATCATGCTAATAAGATATACTTGCAACCCCTTCCAATAGTAAGGTGGTTTTTTATTGAATATTTTTCTCTTGTAGATATAAATTCCCATGTGATCAATAATAAACTCAATTAGATCAAGAGTAAAGTGTTCCAAGTGACCAAGGATACAATGATTGTCACAAAAAAATATTGAAGCTCAATGAGCAAAGAATTCCAACATCAGTAGAGTGTCCCACTAGTGTAGTAGTAAAGTAATCAGATAAGCAAGTGATCTCCTATAAGAAGAATAAATATAAGGCCAATAAGGGGAAATAAAGTAGAGAAGGAACAATAGCATACAACTAATAATAATTTCATCTAAGGACACAACTGTAGTTAAAACATCCATAAATTTAACCCCTACATTAGTGGCATTCACAACTCCCATCTCTATAGTTCATTCCCCATATGTTTCAATCATTCCTATAGCTCTAACACCTACACCTACTATTTCCACTCCTCCTTCACCCCAAGTTATTCCACCCTCCATTCCCACCACTTTACTCATAACAATAAGTCCATTACCAAGAATGCAATCAATTCAAGTAGACACTTAGGTTCCCATTTTAATGGATACTTAGGTTTCCATCCTAATATCCCTTCCTAAAATTTCACTCCCTCTTTCCAAAATTACTTCCATTTCATTTAAAATTCCTTTCATTCCATTCTTATTTGTCACCAACACTACCCAATAGTATATAGCCATGGATTCAATCATTCTGAATTTAATTTTGTTACCCACCCAGACTCTTGAGACATGTACTACTCCATCTTCATCCCCCTTTAGATTTACTACCTTACCACTCTTGAGGGACCTTACTAATTTTATTCACTCATTTGATGATTTGGCTCCACACTTCCACCAATCCCTAAGTTCCAACTCCTTATGTCTACTCATTTATCACTTTTATCTTCCACACCCCTAGTAGACACATTTATTCCCATTGCCCCTACCTCTTCCACTTCCATAGTAACCCTAATATCTTCAATGTAGATAGGGAAGGAACAAGTCCTAGATACAAATGTGGACCTTTAGCCTATAAATGGGGAGGAAATTATAAAGACATCTATTAATCAATCAATAATAGTATCTGTACAAGATACAACACTTATCATTATGCCTAACATTAAAACATCTTCAATTGTATATTCTCAAGTGATAATGTAAAAATAATAAGATGCTACCCCTAGTTAGTTAGCATAGACATTGGGTAATAAATGCAAGTAAATGGTGTCCCCAAATACATTAGATTTTGGTATTTTAGATACACACAATAAATCCAAGACTATTCCCTGAACCTTTTCAAGGTTATTATGTGACTCTGTAGGGGAAAGATATGTAGAGATTAAAGTTATCCCACCATATAAACATAAAGAAGATCTAGTACCAAAATTTCACCTTGTACATCCTATGAGGGATGGGTTGAAACATGATGGCCAATCTAGCATCAACTCCCTCTTTGAGAAAATGAATAGTGACAAGGTCACTAAATATGAGCTAAAAAACAAAGTTAAACAACTTATGACTTATTGAATAAATTCATTGAGCCCACTCTTCAATTAACATAACTTGAAACAATAATTCGACTCACCTAGATCATAGATTAGGCAACACTTGATGTGGTGACATAAATTACCAGTATGGGAAGGGGCCACTAAATAATGGGTAGAGGAGCTCATCTAAAAAGGTCACAAAATTATTGATATAATTATTGATGTAGTGGATTGCACTTGGGGACATGACGCCTAGCTCCAGCCCTTCCACACTCAAGAATGGAAAATCCCCTCTCGCCTATGGGACCAACAAAGCTGGAAGGGAGAGTCTCTAGATAAGGGATAGCTCCCACTAATGTATCATTTAGGTCTTGGTTTCTCCTACTGCTAACAAACAAAATGTAAAAAAGGGGGATGAAAAGAGAGAGAGAGAGAGAGAGAGGAGAGAGAGAGAGAGAGAGAGAGAGAGAGAGAGAGATGATGAGAGAGAGAGAGAGAGAGAGATGAGAGAGAGAAGAGAGAGAGAGAGAGAGAGAGAGAGAGAGAGAGAGAGAGAGATGCTAAAAAACAAATCCCAAGCCTAAAAAAGAAAAGGTGATACACTAGAAAATGTGATCCACCTAGCCCGAATATACACTTTTCACCAAAAGGAAGTGCCTATACACTTCATTTGAAATGAGAAAACCTTATGCATCAATGGGTTAGGGGTCTATGGAGATACAGGGAGGAAATAACTACTAGAGGCATTTTGGGACACACTGCAACAAACTATCCACTTCACCTATACTCCTCTAGGGACACTTTTGATAGACCTGTAAAAGGAAACTCAAAAATGCACTAGACATGCTGAAATTCATTCTACAAAAGCATTAATAAAATGACTTAACATAGAATCAAATGCTTAGACACATACTAAATATGTAAAACTTAGAATGGAGGTAAAAATGCTAAGTTCTGATTCAAGGTAAAATTCTGGCAAAGCTCTACCTTATAAGCCTGAGAGATTTTTGGGTAGAGTTTTGCCTTAAGGCTAAGAGTGGATCCTTTTCTCAAAAGAGAAGGTTACAATTTATAGAAAGAGGAAGAGAAACATGGTGCTTTCTGTGAAAGATTTTGGTGCTCATTTTTGCAAGTGGCCCATGTGCATTCTAAATCTTGGGAAGAGGGAACCACTGTTACTGATGTCATTCTTTAGAGGAGGCATGTTGGAACCATGATATACAATCACTAAAATTGACTTTGGAATTTAAACATTAATATAAGAGCATGGACACACCTCTTTTCTGCAAACAGACTACAGTTTGTCCCCTCATTAATGCCAACTACAAAAAATAGGTCGCACCACTCATATGCAATAACTCACCTTCCCTTTGCCACTTGGACACTTTGTCTTTTCTAATCCTCATCATATTCTTACTATTTCAGCCCTCAGGGGTGATCTTCTAGTGGGTCATTGAGTTCCTTAGGTTATTTTCATGATTTGGCACTAAGGTAGTTCAAAAACAATGGCTACTTCACTATGTTAAATTTGACATTCATGTGGCCATCACCCAAGGGCTAGTTCACTTGCTTAAAATTGATGGATTTCGAGACGTCACCATCCTTAGAAAAAGTCATTGAGTTCTTTTCTATGGCTTTCAACTGCCCTTCGCAAGGGCCTCTAGACCTTTGGCTATGTCCTTTGGCTTTTTTGGTCTTCTTCACACTTTGAAAGTCCCTTTAGCTACGGCCTTTAAACTCTAACTACCCTCTGCAAGGGCATTTGAACCTTTAACCTACCCTCCAACTATAGGAAACACCCTTGAACCAAGCTATTAAACCAAAATTGGTTCAACAGTTTAATCGGTTCAACAGTTCAACCACTGCACACCGATCCTATTGAACTTTGCTTTTAAACTTGCCGATGAACCAAAATGCATTGAATCGAAGTGATTGAACCCATGCATTGAACTGGTTCAACAATTCAACATTGTGCACTGAGTCCATTGAACTTTGTTGATTAACCATCTAAAGCATTGAAGTTGAGCGATGAAACAAAGCTCAATGGACTTGAACATTGAACCAAAGCTTGAAAATGAAGCGATGAACTTAAACGTTGAACCAAGGCCTTGAACTTGTTCAATGGTTCAACCATGCCAACTTTTCTTGTGATTTTCTTTAGACTAGAGCCTATAGAAGCCTTGTAAAACCCAAAAATCTCTGAACTGATCCTTCATGCACCAAAGGACTAACCTACAGAGTCTGTAGAAATCCAAAACCTACAGAGTCTGTAGAAATCCAAAACCTATAGATTCCATAGATTTAGACCTACAGAGTCCATAGATTTAGACCTATAGAGTCTGTAGAAATTCTGTAGAGTCTATGGAAATGAATAGATTCATGCAAAATCAAAAAATAATATGGCCTAGAACAACAGGGACAGAAGGGGACAAATTTTTGGCCTATTGGGCAAAAATGGTCAACAAATTGGTGACTCCTAGGGGAAGCATGCATGTTATGCTTAAAGAGCAGTTGCCTTATAGTCCATTGGGCATGAAGTCAGATGCAGTTTGACCAAAGATTAGTAACAACCCAAAAAGATCTAAGAATCAAACATGAAGCTCTTTACCCTACACACAGAGGGAAACACACAAGGCTAAAAACACTACATGTGTAAACTACACTTAGGGAAAGTAGGGAAGAAACTAAAAGCAAACTAATATATAAAACTAACTAGGAATTTTCACTTCCCTCCTGGATCAAAGGGAAAATTTCTTAAGTTCCCTTCCTGGAAAGAAGACTTATGGTGCTAGGCAAGTAGCTGAATGAAAAGGAGGTTTGGTGACCTACTCCTCTTGCCTGTCACCTTACTTGGCTTGTATCTAAGTGGATCAGATTTGAGCATGCCTCCAACATAGATGTATTATTCTTGTCCCTAGAGGCTTTTTGAATGCTAGTCTTTCATATTAGTGCTCCTCACCAAGAAATTTGTGGCTGCTGGCTCATTGCCATAAGCCCTTTGATATGCACATTCCCTTTGCAATGCATCATGATCTGACTTGTTTCCTTCTACCTCATTATAGACTTTGTCAGACTCATCCTCTACTTCCTTTTGGCCTTATTGAATAAGGCTAACTATGGTGATGTCTAAAATGGACTCACAAAATGATTGCTCATCCTATAGAACATCACCTCTCTGTTCAAAACTTTCTTCTTCAAGGCCTTCCTCTAGGAAGATAGACCTCTCCTTTTCCTCCACAAAGATCATAACCTCTAGATGTTCAAAGGTATCCTCCTAATCTTCCTCCAACTCTAGATCCTAAACATAGTCATCCTCCTCATCAAAATAATAGGGAAGTTTAGCGAACAAAGGCGAAGAGAGCTCACCATGCTTTTGTTCTTCCTCATATTGCTGGAACATCTACATGTATGTGTGACCTGAGTCTTCTTCATTACTGATGATGCCTTCAAAAAAAGCCTCGATGATGATTTATTCTTCATTGTCACTCATGATAGCCCCTTGAAAAACTACAAATTGGATCTTTTGCTCCTCACTCACCTCCTACAGAATAGGTTCTTCCTTGAGAAGGGGTGAAGTGGAGAAAACATGTGGAAAAGGAGGCAGTCCTTGAGCTAGAATCGAATGATTCTCCTCTTTCCATTTGGTCAGCACTTCATCTATATTAGGTGTGGCCTGATATCTCTCTTATAAGTATGTAGATGGGGTGTGTTCAGACATAGAATGTGCCATTGGGTCTGAACCGTCCATCACACACTAGCTGAGGAATCTGTCTTTTGATTCCAACTCTACAATTCTCTTGGCTAGATCCTCTTAGAAGAGCCTTTCTTGGAAGTCACCAACATCATCATGAGTAGGAGTAAGCTTAGCTTGTTTAAGGTTTTGAGAAAAAAACCTTGCTTTTCCTCTTTCCTGCCCCATGATTCTACTGTTTTCCCCCAGTTTAAGATCTCAGAATTGGAATTTTGCTCCTATGAACAAGTATCAACTTTGTCCTCTCCAAGGACCTAGGGCTCCTACACAAGGTCCTAAAATTCTATCCCTCTTTCATGAAGCAATTTCATCCTAGCCTCTAAATCTTCAATTTTCTTGGCTAGATTGTCCTAAAAGAGTCTTTCTTGGAGATCACCAGCACCATCCTCTTCAAGGCTCTATGCTGGTTCCTAGCATTCTTTCCTCCAACTTAGAATCTGAACATCATGTTGAAAAACTTGGGGAGGCTGAGTAATGCTAGGAAGAGACTATTGATGCACTAGAAGAGTCTCTAAAAGAGGGACATGTTGGCTCATTGTATTCCCCCCAATGGAAGATTCACAATATAAGGAATTGAGAAGATTGATCTCCATGGGGGGTTGCTCTAATGCCCTTTGATGTTGGAAAGCTAGGCACATGGGATTGAGAGCAGATGCATCATGTGAGCTAAAGTGAATAAGTGCTATCTGATAGAAATGATTTGGTGCAAAAGAGGGGGCTTTCTTTAGGATAGGAGGGGGTACACAAGGCTGACTGCCTTGAATAAATGGATTTCTCCATTTTAGTACCTCCTCTTCCATGGATTACAAGGCATGTGCTTGCCTAAACAAACACTCCTCTTTATACATCAGCTCTTATTGATATCTGTACTACTCCTCCAGTTTGTCAATCTCCATCATCTACTTCTCAAATTCTAGGGCCATTTCCCTTATCATTGAAGGGTAACTAGGAGAGCTTCTTGAGGTGATTCTCTAAAATTTTTAAGTCTGATCATGGTAATATGAAGAAATACAAGGCCCATGATTCTGTGTAGAGGGATTATACATATAAAAGTGATTTCTTAATGGAACTAGGCTACTTACCTAGTTGATTCAACTCGAAGCGACCATTAGTGTTGATGAAAAAGTCTCCAAAGGCTGGTTAGTTGAAGAACACACCAAAAATTCTTTAACTCTTTGGACAAAACCTGTCCTAGTTGGTCCCATCAGGCGTGCCAAAAACTATTGATTCAGTGGATTACACTCAAGGGCTAGACTCTTAGCTCCTACCCTTCCACATGCAATAACAAAAACTCCCCTCTCACCTGTGGGACTGATGAAGCTAGAGGGGAGAGTCTCTAGATAAGGGCTAGCTCCCTTTGATGTATCATTTAGGCCCTGGTTTCTCTTACTGCAAACAAACAAAATGTAAAAATGGGTGGGATGAAAAGAGAGAGAGAGATGCTGAAAACAAAGCCTAAGCCTAAAAAAGAAAAGGCGATACACTAAAAAATGTGATCCACCCAACCTGAATATACACTTTTCACCAAAAAGAAGCACCTATACACTTCATCTAAAATGAGAAAACCTTCTGCATTAGTGGGTTAGGGGTCCATGAAGATATAGGGAGGAAATAACTACTAGAGGCATTCTGGGACACACTATATTAGCCTATTCGCTTCACCTATACTGCTCTAGGGACACTTCTGATAGACCTATAAAAGGAAACTAAAAAATGCACCAGACATGCTGCAATCATTCTATAAAAGCATTAAGAGAATGGTTTAACATAGAATCAAATACATAGACACATACTAAAGATGAAAAACTTAGAATGGATGTAAAAATGCTAAGTTATGATTCAAGGTAAAATTCTGGTAGAGCTCTACCTTACAAGCCCAAGAGATTTTTGGGTAGAGTTTTGCCTTAAGGCTGAGAGTGGATCCTTTTCTCAAGAGAGAAGTTTATAATTTATATAAAGAGGAAGAGAAACTTGGAACTTTTTGTGAAATATTTTGGCACTCATTTTTATAAGTGGCCCATGTGCATTCTAAATCTTGGGAAGAGGGAACCACTATTACTGATGTCATTCTTCAGAGGAGGCCTATTGGAACCATGTTATACAATCACCAAAATTGACTTTGGCATTCAAACATTAATATAAGAACATGGCCGCACCTTTTTTCTATAAATAAACTATAATTTGTCCCCTCATCAATGCCAACTATAGAAAATAGGTCACGCCACTCATCTATAATAACTCACCTTCCCTTTGCCACTTGGATGCTTTGTCATTTTTTCTCCTTGTCATCTTCCTACTCTTTCATCCCTCAAGGGTGATCTTCTGGTGGGTCACTACATTCCTTGGGCTATTTTCATGATTTGGCACTAAGGTAGTTCAAAAACAATGGCTACTTCACTATGTTAAATTTGACGTTCACATGGTTGTCACCCAACAACTAGTTCACTTGCTTAAAATTGACAGCTTTTAGGATGTCACCATCCTCAGCAAAAGTCATTGAGTCCTTTTTTATGGCTTTGAACTACCCTCTGCAATGGCCTCTAGACCTTTGGATGTGTCCTTCAGCTTTTTTGGTCTTCTTCGCACTTTGAAAATCCTTTGGTTGCAGCCTTTGAACTCTAACTACCCTCTGCAAGGGCATTTGAACCTTTGGCCTACCCTCTGGGTATAGGGCATACCCTTAAACCAAGCTATTAAACCAAACCGTTTAACCAAAATTGGTTCAACAGTTTAACCACTGTGCATTGAGCCCATTAAACTTTGCTTTTGAACTTGCCAATGAACCAAAATGCATTGAACCAAAGCGATTAAACCCACACATTGAACCAGTTCAATGGTTCAATGTTGTGTACTAAGCCCATTAAACTTTGTCGATTAACTATTTGAAGAATTGAACTTGAGTGATGAAACAAAGCTCGATGGACTTTAATGTTGAACCAAGGCTTGAAAATGAAGCAATGAACTTAAACGTTGAACCAGGGCCTTGAACTAGTTCAATGGTTCAACCATGCCAACATTTCTTGTGATTTTCCTTAGACTAGAGCCTGAATAAGCCTTGTAAAACCCAACACTCTCTAAGCTGATCCTTCATGTGCCAAAGGACTAACCTGCAGAGTCTGTAAAAATCTAAAACCTACAGAGTTTGTAGAAATCCAAAACCTGCAGAGTCCATAGAAATCCAAAACCTGCAAAGTCCATAGATTTAGACCTATAGAATCCATAGATTTAGACCTGTAGAGTCTATAGAAATTCTGTAGAGTCATATAAATGAACAGATTCATGCAAAATCAAAAAATAAAATGTCCTAGAATAGTAGGGATAGAAGGGGACCAATTTTTGGCCTGTTGGGCAAAAATGGTCAACAATAATAATGGACCACTGTATAGTTTTGAGAGAGAGAAGGGTAACCTTGAGATAATTTGTCAGCAAATATGAAAGAGAGATATAAATCTTGAATATTTTTAATACAAAATTAACAGCTATGGACTCGATTGACATATACATTCTCCTTGAAAAAAATACTAAAAAATGATGCAGAGTAAGAGGAATTTGACTGAGTTGCTTAATTTAGAATAGAAATCCTTATCGATGTTTCCCATAAGGCCAAAGTTACACATGAAAAGATTAACAACATTCTATATGATATGGAATATTTTTTGAATAAATTGTCATATCAGCCAATAAATTATGAAGATCATCTCTTTTTAATAGAAGAGGTTCAGAGTAAATTCAAAGAAGTGATCGAAAAGGAATCTACATGAGATATTGTCTTTACCTTGAGCTCTATCCACCACCACATCAAGTATCATAACATGTTGGATCATATGGGTAAAGATATTCAATAATATAGAACTTTGAGAAGGGAAATATTCAATATAGTAGTAGGTTGTGAAATCACCAACCTCTCCTCATTTAGCCTAGATGAAGAGAGAATCTAGGAGATATTCAAGGCTTTTAATGCATATGTTTATAAATTATAGGTCAAAAAATATACAGAGTTAGAAGAAGTGTTGGAAATAAATTTATTCTTTCTATGAAAATCATTCTTGCATATTATATTTTCATTGTTATACAAATATTCTAAAGTTTTAAAAGTATATCTTGTAAATTACAACTATCTTTTTGACTTTCTTTTTTTGAGAAAGAGCCATGTATATTTTACACTTTACATTTTGGTAGGTTGGAAATTGTAAAAAACATACTTGCAAATTACACTTTTCATTTTGACAAGTTTTTAATTTCTTAAGTTGTAAAAGCACATATTAGAAATTGTAATTCCAGTTTTGACAAAGTGGTATGACTTGTAAGTTGTAAAAGTCTAACTTGAAAATTAAAAATTAGGATTTTGAAAAAATTTAACTTTAGTTATCTTAAATTTATATTTTTTTCTAAAAATAAGTTTCACTTTGGCACCCATTTTTCATGAAGAACCATTACACTTTCATGAAGAAGACCTAGGGCATTGCATGAAAATTTATCAATTTCATGAAATGCCACACCAGCTAAAGATCATGCCCACCTCTTGCATGATAATTTTCCAAATTTTTATCCATGCCATTGATTCCATAACTATTATTTATCATGCATCTCTTTATGGAGTTTTCAGATTTGCATGTTCCTCTACTAGGTGTTGGAGTTTTTGTTAACTACATCTCATTTATGAGATCTTTTATATAAATATGGTCAATATGGAATTGCTCATCTTATATATTTTTTTTAGAAATATTATTCTACATTTTTAATAACTCTTATACAATTTGTAACCTTGAGACTAAGAAATAATTGAATATTTCCCTTACTTGTCTAAGGAATCCCTGTGTATACAAAGTTATTTAAATATTTGTGGATGTTATAATTCCTATTCTAGTCACAAAATTTCATTTGTGGTATTTTATACCATTTTGGAATATTGTTTGATTAGAATAAAATAATCTCATCCCTTATATGAAAAATAACAAATATTGCCTTTGATTTCCCATTTGCATAAGTTTGTGCTCCTACAAATTTCAATCTATTTTTCTATTCTATTGTGTTAATTCAATTAAGCATTAAAATCCACTATAAAAATATTTGGTGCAATCACCATTTTTAGTTTTGCAAAATTTCATTCTCAAAATATTCTACATAGTCAAACCCTAGTTTAAGAGAAAGAACACTAAATAAGTAGAATTTATACAAACTAATGATTAATCAGTTGCAATGAACTTAGTGAAAGGAAGACAATCTTATTTGGAGGTTTACCTCAATTCACCAAGGTCCTACAATTTGGAGGTGTTCCCATTATATCATTATATTTTTTCACAGTGAGATACTACATCAAGAAATAGGTAAAAAATCTATGTGTAACAATTACCTCTTCATACTATTTGGATACATAAGTAGTGGTAAATAATCAAGGGGATGATTTAGGCTAGCTCAACCCATTACAATCCCCCTCTCTATTTTCATGTTTTTAGTTATCACAAAGACCACTAAGGCTTATGAATTAAAGAGGATAAAAATAATGACATCTATGTGGAAATATCAGAATCACAAAATCTCATCCCTCTCAATAGACATATGTGTATAATATGGTACAATTAAATCTTCATCATGGTAAACATGGTCAAGTATATAGTCCACAATGTGGCTGGTCTACATTATTACCTAGGGAGCATGGTTTTGTCTAGAAATATCTTCAAATTCTATTCTTGACCTGGCACTATAACATTTATACTTTTATCTATATTTAATTTATAGTCATTAGTCACAGTGAACTCAGATAAGTCTGTAATCAACAAACATGACCAATTTGTTGTTTATACAAGGAGTGTAGACCTATCTAGAAGTAGTTTTAATTTTTTACTTTGATCATGCATAACAACACTCCTATCTTCTACTTATTCAAACTATCAAACATACAAATTATTTAATCAAAATCCATATTTAAGCTAAGGGCATTTCTTCTTAGTGTTTTCCAAAAATAATATATTTACATATTTATAAGTTTAAAAATCATGAATTTTACTTAGTGTATATCCTTAACATTATAATTTCTCTCAAATTTTACACCTATTAAATAAAATATTAATTATTAAAATACATTTAAACTTTTAAAAAATGTATATAAATCTATGTCATTCATCCTTAGGGAGTCATTGGATAAAAATGCTATACTCACTATATGTATAAATGTCATGAATCATGATCCTATAAGAAATACAATACATAATGGAATCATAATCCCTTAGCATTTGGTTTTTATTTTGTTATCCAAACATTAGATTTTTATTTTAATAGAAGTTTTGGTTTTGGAATTGATTATTCTAGTTTTTGTAAATATTTTGATACTAGGTTTTTTATTGATTTTAATACTAGTGCTCACGATGTGGTAGATATTTAAAGTATAATGCATGAACTATATCTGGAAGGTTTAGATTTATCATAAACCCTTTTTTTAATTATTGTTCATGATTTTATTCTCATCATTTAAAAAAAAAATCTTCTTGGGTTGGTCCATCATATTTTATTTGGTAGCATGGTAGTTATGGTTTAACATATTGGGGCATTGGTTATTCAAGTTGCTTTGGTTAGAATTTTTATAACCCCCATTATTTTTTTGGGTGTAAAAAATTATCCAATTTGATCTATAATAATTGTGAAAACTATTTATGGTTTTTTATGTATCATAAGAGAACTTTCTAGTTCTTCTTCATATGGCTTTCAGGGAAAATTTTGGACACCTTCACTAGTTTATTATTTAAAAGAGTATTATGAAATATCACAAAACTCTATTGGGTACATGTATGGAGAATTGGATAAGGAATAAAGTTACTTTCACTACCTTATGATAAAGTGGGAATTAGACTCATTAGGTTCTTGATTGATGTGTATGAAATCTCATATGCTATTTTTATGCAACTTGTTCACATTAAACACTTTTACAAATTCAATCATAAGTTTTCAAAATGAATGGATGGAATCCTTAAGGAGGTATTAATATTAATATAATGTGATCCAATAAATAGTCATGGGGAATATTTTGGCCACAAATCCATCCCAAGGTAGTAGGTCTCTAATGGTCATAACATATGCCTTTACATGTGAATTTGGGTCCCCTTCTCCTTTGTATTTAGGAAGTTTAGGTAAGTGATATGTCAAGAAAACCCTTAAATCTCATGATTAATATGATAATTTAGATATTATCATAAGTACCCATGGGATTAAAATTAATTAGATTATTATTAGGATAAGATATGGGAAGAGGAGTTTGGTAAGAAGTGGGCATGAAACCACCAGGGGTGAAAAGTGTTACCGAAGTGGGTAGAGTATATTACATTGGAAAATAGCTATCTAAATATGTGTATTTGGATAACATGTGGTAATATTATGGTATATATTTGTAAGGAGGTACACTTATTATCACTGACTTTGGTTTAATGTACATGGGTGGTATATTGGATGACATGTGGTTGAGAATAATCATGGGTGGTTGTGTATTAGCTATCATATTATTTTGGGTAGTATAAGAGATATGACCACCAATGGGAACATTAGTATGAGGATGATTGGTTGTGGGAATATTTTATACCACCTAAATTAGTAATCTAAATGTAATAAGGTCCCTAGGGATTTGGCTTGGTGCAAAGCTAGTGGGATGAGATGTGGTTTGATACTATGGTGGTTAATACGATTCTACTAGAATGGCTATGGAAGATGAAATAATGTAATTATTTATTTATAAGGTCATTCATTAATTAAGAATACCATATTAGAGAGAGGCTTTATTTATCTCTAAATCCTAAAGATAACTCACCAAGGTAGAGATGAGTTCATTCTAAATAGCATTGGTAGTGGGTTTGGGAACATATATCATAGGAAGATTTGAAGGGATATATTGGTATCTCATGATGAATTTATTTGAGTTTGATGCCTCTAATTCCTCTCAAGGAGTAATTTTTTTGTTAAGGTGGTGTGTAATATGTCTGGTTATTCTTAGAATGGAGTGAAGGTAGTTGTATCCTACTTAATCCGTCTTATAAAATATGATTTCTCTTAGCATAGTAATCAAATCTTGGTATAATTTTAGTGTTAGGAACTCATATTCAACTGATATGAGGTCTAATCAAATTATGTGGGTAACAATACACCTTCAATTATTAGAGTCATGTCATTAGAGTGAACATGGCTATTGTATTTTTAAGGATCCCATAAATATTAATTAAATAATTGAGATTTGGTTTATAGTTCAAAATAAGGTTATTAAAATAGAGATTGGTTCACAATGTTTTGAAGAGATGTGTCATTGCATATAAATAAATAATGTTCACTATGAGGTTAAATACTTACTTTTTAGGCCTCAAGGTTAAGAATCCTATCAAATTCCTCTCCAGACATATTTGAGGAGTGTATGAACACCCATATAATAAATGAAAGAGGAAGAAAGATGGGTAAAAAATAAAATGATAAACTAAAAAGGATAATAATTTCACAGCGATTTCACTATATTTGTACACATAAAAAGTGACACACTAACCTTCATGCACTCAAGATACTAAGGTTGGCTGAGATATTTGATGAAGAAATGATGTGATAGCCAGTATACTAGTCTAACTAGTCTAGTTGAGGTGGATAAATGGGATGAATAAGTTGATATGGAAGAGATGAAAGGGAAGGTTGGCTTAGATGATTTAAATGTATATTATTTTGAACAAAAAGTGGTATTAGATGCTTGTGTCTATACCAAAATAATTCAATTACATCAAATTTCTTATTAAAGGAAAAAATGTGTAGTGTAATGACATCCCAATTATATATATATATATATATATATATATATATATATATATATATATATATATATATATACATATATATATATATATATATACATACATATATACATATATATATATATATATACACATATATATATACATATATATATATGTATGTATGTATGTATACACACACACACATATATATATACATACATATATATATATATATATGTATAGATATATACATATATATATATATATACATTTATATATATATATATATGTATATATATACATATATATATATATATATATGTATAGATATGATATATATATATATATATGTATGTATATATATGTATATATATGATATATATGTGTGTGTGTGTGTGTGTGTGTGTATGTATTTAGGTATGTATGTATATGTTATATTTAGGATAAATAAGTATCATAATTTTTGATATATGTTAGGATCTTTAAATAAGTTAAACTATGGTTGGATGAATCTAGGCATTTTTTAGGATCTACCATCTTATGACTACTTGTGTAGATGATATTTTGTGATTATGTAGCACCTCAGTCTTGTACACTTGGAAAACTCATAGCTTGGTTTTTCATCTTAGTTATACATTCTCCTTGATTCCATAAGCCTCTAATTTGATCTATATTGTTCCCATTAGATGATTTATTAGTTATAATAGTATTAATTGATGATATATGTGCCTATTGTCCTATTCACTGGATACTAACATTTAAGACAAATATTAGTTTCAAGATTACTATCCTACCACAATGAAAGTGTCCAATACGCTAAAGTCATCCAATTTTCAATTAAAACATATTAAAATTGTTGTATTAAGAGATTTAATGTTAGTAATTACTCCAAAGGGATTGATAAAAGCTTAAGTTCAACCATCATTCATTGATCACCTAGAAAATACCTAAGATTTCAAGGCACTTATAAAAAATCACTTTATCAAGTATTCAATTGATCAAATCTTCCCTAGTTCCATAACAATTATAGATGAAACACATATATAGGTTTGAAGTACTAAAGGACCATCCCAAGAGCCCCAGTTACTAATTGATAATCTAGGTTGCTATTGTACTTACTTTACACACATAAACCAACACATAAGGGAGAGCTAAATGACTCTTAGGACATCTTATAGAGTATTAGATATGTAGGTATCACCCTTAAAAAATGGGTTCATTATAGATAGCTTGACACCATGTGCCCATTAACCCATTTTCCCCTAAGGTCACATTAAAGATGAAAATTTAGGGTTTTATAATTTCATGAGGAGAAACTATCCATGACCGAAGTTTGAATGCACTAGAGTGAGGAGAAGTAAAATCCATAAGAATTTAGGTGGTTTCATCATATTTAAAAAAATATTATATACATGACACTATCATCAAAATCAAATATTATAATCAATACAATCATCTAGTCATGACACAAGTATCTAAATAGCCATAGGCACTAGATCTAAAATCTAACAATTGTTTCAAAACTATCTACCCACCTACTTTCAACCTATTATATATCTAGAACTGTATTAGAATTAGAAAAATCTAATTACTTATCTTCTTTGTCATTTCTATAACTATCCTAGTTGTATTTTCACTATTTAGACTATCTCTCCATAATAAATGTAGTGTATGCTTATATATGAGTTTAGCATTTAATTATCTTATTATATATTTGATTATCACCCTTATGTCATTCCATTTCTATATTTTTAACCTTATCAAATAAAGTGAAAACAAACATATTTAATTTTATGGTTAAAAAACTTGAGAAATTTCATATATGAAGTAAATAAAAATAGATGAAGGTAGACCTGAGGATGAAAGGCAAAGTCAAATTTGGAGGTTGTAGGCTTGGTGGGCTGGGAGGTGATTTTTTTTAAATAATTGGGATTTGGTAAATGTGTATTTATCATCTATAAAATTTGAATATGTAATGAAATAGATAAGTAAAAGAGTGAAATAAAGTGATTTTAGTCTAATCTTGAATTTTATATCACTTTGAGTGTTGTGTGCTGGTTTAGGGGCTGGTATTCATGCAAATGGTCATGCTCTTTGAAAATGTACTTATTTAGTAAACATCATTCAAGGGAAAGGAAAATTTTTCTTTTGATGTTTGGATTTTTGTTTTTTTTTCCTTTTATTGTTGTTTTATTAAAGATTTATTGTTGGTTGATTTGATTTGTTTTCCAAAAGTATGATCTTCCTAATTTTAAAATTAATTTTCATGTTCGATGATATTTCATTGATTGTTTTAAAAGATAAAGTAATTGGAATGATAAAATAATTTATTATATTTCTAAAAATTAAACTTATAAAATGAAACAATTTTTTTTTTTAATATTATGTATTCAACTGATAATGAATCTTATAATAAAAGTAAACTATTTAGGTGCTAATTTTTACCTAATTTTTAAATTTTTTAAAATGAAAATTTTTAACTATATTTGGTAAAAATCAATGTTTTTATTTATTTTTTGGTATGAATATAGTAAAATATGAGTAAATATTTTAAATTTTATATATTGAGTTGAAAATTAGTTTTACATTTGTAGTTTTTGTGTGCATGCAATATAATTTATGAATTATAGAAGTCTAAATTTTGAATGTAACATTCGATGTAAAGTTTATATTTTTTTTTAAATGAAAATAAATTTAATATTCAATAAAATATTTATGAGTTTATTTTATTTATTCTTATAATTAATTTTATAAACATGTAATAAGAGGAAATGATTCTATATATGCAATTCTTGCTTTTGTTTTTTTGGGTTTTCTATACAAACGGGTGTGAGTTATTTGCTTTATGTGTGAGTATTTGTATTGAAAGAGTAAAAATAAAATAAAATAAATTAATAATTTTTCATAAATATAAGATAAAGTTTTCTATCTAACCCTAATAATGATATGCAACATTAGTGTGCTTTCTATTTTATTGTATGCAAGTGAAATGAAGACAAATTCATTGATTTTCAAAACAAAAGAGCATGAGAAATGATTTTTTTTGGTACTTATTTTAATTTAGTATGTTAAAAACAAAATAATAAAAGTAAATATAAAAATAAATAAATAAACAATAAATAAAACTTAATTCCTCAACTTGACCAAAGCATAAGATAATTAGAGAAGGAAAGCTTTCTCTAGTATTGAAATTAATTGATCAATAAGATGATAAATTCCTATTTATTTATAAATAATGAATAAATAATTATGTAAAAAAAATAAATGTAAAAATGAAGTAAAATCACAATCATGATTTTAAAAAAATAAGGTATTTAGATTATGGCTGATTCTAATAAAGAATAGAGTGTTGTGTTGCAAGTTCATGAGGTTTCCTCCTTTGATTCACATGGATTACCAAAAGGTTTATATTGGATTTGGTATTATTTATACAATAATTTATATAATTTAGACTATAAATATATGAAACTTGTATGCTCAATTCTTAATACAATTTTTGGATCTAAAATTCAAGGTAAAATGAGTTATTTTTAATAAAATAGAAGAGGTTACGTCTAGGATTTAAAAAATATTGATTGATAGATTGTTAGAGTTAACTTCAAGAAAGTTAAAATTGTATTAGACATGGGTAAGAGTGAACTAAAACATTATGAAGACAAATACAAAATAATAAGAGCAAAAAATGTGAGGTTAAACATGCAAAACACATTAAAATGCCTCTTTTGAGAGTAAATTTTAAAAGACATGCAATTATGGTTAAACTTACATTATATATAGTAAATTTTTATGCAACCAACATAATTATTTTGAAAATATTTGGTCATTTTATAGAATGACCATGGCAATTTTATGAAATGTTAGGTGGTTGCAAATATCACCAAGTTGGTTAGCAATTACCATGGTGGTTTTACTGTGCCACACAATAATTAAAGGTTTGGTATAAATGAACTTAAATAATTGAAATTTGACACTTTGGGAAGGACTAAAAAGATGCAAAAGGAAGAAAAGAAGATGAATACTAGGTCACATCATATTTTATTTCTGGAGGTCTTTACATCATCATAAAATATAATTAAATTTTACACCATATAAAATTTGGTTGTGTATAAAAACATTTATCATCTCAAAATTGGGGAATTAAATTGGGCTTTCATAGAGAAATAAATGTTAATAAACATAAATTTAGATCAAAGTACAAATTGTTGATGTTTAGAATGGTTCATATATGAGATGCACTTAGTTACATGATATATATTGGCACATTAATACCTACTATGGGAGTATACACCACATAAATGAACTCACTTTAAAAATATTTTAGGGTGAATATGTACATAGTTACATGAAATTGAATTACAAGTTATCACATATACATACACTAGAGCTACAAGTTCTCAAATTTAGTATATCGATGCATAACATTATATATAAATTAGTGCATATTCATGAGGTATAATAATAGTTCAAGCACATATACACACTTTTATATTCATGAGGTGTGATAATATTTCATGCACATATACAAACTTCAAAATACAAGGCATGATATTGGTTCATAAACATATACACACTTTTAGATTCATGATGCATGATACTAGTTCATGCACATACACAAAAATATAGTTTATAATTGAATGAATAATGGTTGTCATTCCCATTCACACTTATTGACATTGAGTTCATGATGGTGACATGAAATTTTTTCGTTCTCTTTCAATCATGCATTTATTCATCATTGAGCAAACTTGAAAAAATCTATACAATTAAATATCAGGTCATGATGAGGGCATGAATATTATTCATTATATTTTTATCATGCTTTTATTTTATGTGGAGATAAATTTAGTGAAACTATAAAATTGAATCTATATTAATGATCTAGGATTAACCTACAAATATCATATCTCAATATACTCAGACTTAGAGAAGGATTGTTAAATAAATCCCATGATACTTAGTGAGTTCAAGTAATGAAAAATAAAATCCATATATATAGTAAAGTGTTACCTATGTATCACATTCCAAGAGGAAAGGGTAAAAAGAAAAGCCTATGACACAAGGAAATATATCTCACTATACCTATATGAAAGTAAATGATTGTAAGTAATCAATGTAAGTAGTTATGTAAGTAAAGTAATCTAAGAAAAGTAAGCTAAACATGGGGTCAGGTTCCATGGTCAACCAAATGGGTGTCTAAGAAATAAAAAAAAATATGAAAAGTCAAATAAATCCTATAGACACACTAGTATTAGGTGTAGAGATAACCTAGAGAAGGATACCCAAATATAAATTCACTAAGAAACAAACATCTATCTACTAAGTAAATAAAATAGTGTATGGTTAGTATTACATTAGAGTGGACCCATCAAGCATGAATATCCCCCTTAGCTCAAGTGGAGATTTGGCATAGATTTTTGGGTTGAATAATTTAAATGTTTGGACAAATATTCAATATATCATCATCTAGGGACTCCTAATGACTCCTCATATTTATCCAAAGACACCATAAGATAAAATTCTTAAAGATAAGGCTCTAGACTAGAAAATCCTTCAAGAAGTATGAGAAAAAAAGTGAATAGAGTGTATATGTATGTGTTAGAATTAAATATGACATCTATATATACTGATCCAATACCTAAGACCAAAACCAAACTCTAAATTAATAGTATCAGTAAGGTCAATATAGTTGATATATTTTGGTTGACACAAAACAATATCAGTTAGGCTAACATAGTATAGATGTTAGAAGAGAGTATCAAAAATGGATTCAAATGGATGATATAATAAATGAAATGAAAAAATATTTAATAAATGGTATCAGCTAGGATTATGCTATTGGATATAAGGGAAACTGACACAGTTGATTAGGACAAGATGGAATTAAGTAACTAGCAAGATAATTTGAAAAAGCTATATTGATGATAACAATGATTTAAT
This sequence comes from Torreya grandis, assembly GCA_037957365.1. NCBI lineage: Eukaryota > Viridiplantae > Streptophyta > Pinopsida > Cupressales > Taxaceae > Torreya > Torreya grandis. The sequence continues at coordinate 200,781 of JARHVA010008988.1, read as the reverse complement.
CATGATAGTAAAAAAACATCTCGAGAATCACCATGATCCTATCCATGCCTTTATTAGTGCACCCTTTAAGGTATGCACTTAGGGAGATCCATTCTTAACAAGTTTGTGTAAGAGAGAGAGAGTCAATAAATGACAAAGTGAAAAATAATTTGTGTATACATAATATATAAGACATATGTAGTGGTTGATTCAATTTTACTTATAATGAACCCATCAGGTGGCTACCCATTTCTTTCATACATAGTCATTTAGGTTATTCTCTTATGTAATTCTACTTATATGTTTGAGGGTTGGGACATGTTGTCTTTCAAACCTAATGACATTTATAATTACAAACATTTGAGGGATAAACATTCTAAATATTAATGTGATTCAGAAAAGAATAAAAAATTATCCAACACTTGAACAAGGAAGAATCATGTTCAACAACATCTAATGAAAACTTGGTTTTCACCAATGCACATGTTTACTCCTTCCTTGCTCTTTAATATTCAAGATTCAAAGTCATAACTCAAATTTCAATCTCTGGACATTGAGTACTACATGTTTGTTTTAGGTATTTTTATTGAGTGATATGAAAATTTGGAGCTTCCTACCTATAATATGTAGTATGTTTCACACACTCAAGTATATATTTTCCTTTAACTATCAAATTAATATAATAAAAGGGGGAATTTATAGACACTAAGATATGGTATTGTGTGAATAAATATGGTCCTAAATCACCATTCTATATACCTACATCCTACCTTATGAGTTATATCCTTCCATTATATTCTTAAAAAACTATAAGAACCTAATTATATATTTAAACCAACATAATATCTTGTATAGACATACACAGATGCTCAATTTAGTCCACTTATATAATGGGTCAATAACATTATTCTAGGCTAATTCTCTAGTTCATACTAATTTGAGCCTAGCTTTATTGGTACTCATAAAAATGACTATTTTATAAAATTAAATATTTCCTTAGGGTAATCCCATCTTCCTATCAAGTTGGTGGTGTGGTAAACTACCCAAATGGACTCGTATATATACAAATCAAGGCTCATTTGATAGGGGACTTGGTACTTATCTGGTACACATCTATACATTATTACATTAATAAATTATACCCTATTAGTATAAAATTTTGAATCTATCACTAGGAAAAGTCACATGAAATTTTGAAGGATAGAAAATCCAAGTCAAAAAAAACATTTTCATGTATCAAAAATACATCAGTAACTGCATTCATATAGATAAGGAGAAATATTTCATAATCACACTATATAGGAGAACTGCATGTGACTTATTTCCCTTAATTGCAACATAAAATACATAGGAAAAAAATAATCATCAAATGAGGGTGATTGGGGTTTACTCAACCTATTACACTTGCATAAAATTTTCATGTTTCTATCCCTCATAAGCATAATTAGAGATTTAAGGTGGATACCAATTTTTGTATTTACATGAATCATAAAGGTTTATAATAACATATATAGATATTATAAATATAATCTAAGGTGACCACATATTTAGATACCTTCATTTAGACATAAGTTAGTACTAACCACTACAAGTCAATTCGATAATTGATAATGACTCAAATATGAAAAAATTAACCCTGTGTAGACAAAAACATAGTTATTGAATTAGATGAATCACATACATGATTCAATATATTTTCAATCATTATAACATAGTCATAGGTAGACAATCAATAAGAAAAGATTAGTACTCATCCATTTTTTGTACTTATTATATTTATAATATTACAATTGTAAAATCATTGAAATAATTATTTGTATGTTACAAATAGATGTATGATCTAATGCCATATTTATATACTTGAATTACATTAAATTTTACATATTAATTAAGGTTTTACATTCCAAATTAGGGTAAAATAATATGAAATATATGTAATACATAGCTTATAAGTGTCATGTCAATTTAGATGTATCAATTAGGCATACCATAATAACCATCACTAATGTAAGAAATGAATAAGACTAAATAATAGATAGGTTCATGATGTCAATAATGAAACCACACACAAAGGAGAGGTGTTTTATATGGATCAAAACACCTACAAATTCAATAATCTCAACAAAATTTAAAATCTTGGAAAATAATCTTAGTTAATCCACTCATAGGTACATAATGTTACACATAAGGCAAAAGGATTCAATCAAGGGAAATAAATATGTCACAACAAATAAGGATAATGACAATAGATAAGGGACAAAATAATTTTGAAATAAACAAGACAAAGTAAGACAAACTAGGGATATAAATATGTCACAACAAACAAAGCCAAGGGCCACATACAAGGGGAATAATAATGTCTAAAAAGGGCCAAATTTAAAAACTAAGGGAGATAATTATGTAAATAAAATTAATGATAAGGGACATACACATTAGATACTAAATGGTTATCCTATCATGTAAAAGTAACAACATCAATGAAGCATAGAACAAGTGAAAACTAGTCTACACTATCTATATACATTAATTCCACATCATAGTAAAGTAGCATATCCATGTAGCATTATGTAAGATATGAATAAATAATAATAAATTTATAGGAAATATAGATAGATAAATATGGTAAAAGGTTATATAATATATAAAGTATGATAATGTGACTTTTGAAATACGATGCCCTTAACATTGGCATGTAAACTAGTTATAAAAGAGTCTAACATCTATGTGTCCATACATGATTTGTATGTCCTACATCACACTCATATACCATGAAATTCATGTGTGAAATAAATATGATATTCCACCTATCAAAAATGTGATGAGTAACATATATAAATAGTGTAATATACTAATCATGTAATTTTTATGTCCATATTTTTTTAAATATTGATTTTTTTTAAAATTATTTGATTTTTTAATACTTTTTAAATTATATTGATATTATAAAATTCATAAATAATGAACCCATCAATGGGATATTCATGTGGAGTGACTATATCATGTGATATAAGGGTAACCTATCGTGATAAAAACTCTCTCTCTCTCTCTCTCTCTCTCTCTCTCTCTCTCTCTCTCTCTCTCTCTCTCTCTCTCTCTCTCTCTCTCTCTCTCTCCTCTCTCTCTCTCTCTCTCTCTCTCTCTCTCTCTCTCTCTCTCTCTCTCTCTCTGTGTGTGTGTGTGTGTGTGTGTGTGTGTGTGTGTGTGTGTGTGTGTGTGTGTGTGTGTGTGTGTGTGTGTGTGTGTGTGTTTGTGTGTGTGAATATCTGATTATTAAAAGGTATAAGATGTTATAATGTACCTGTCATCATCAATTCTAGACTTAGGGGTATGATTAGCAAATATATAAGTATCTTGGACTACATAGGGTCCATTATATAGTATGAATATGTATTGGTGCTTGTGTTTATGTATGCAACCATTTTTTTATGGCATAATATTCCTAACATGATAGGTATAATGATGATGTAGTGACAACCTAATAACCCTTATATTGGAAATCAATAACACCCCTTCCCATTTTAATTCGCTCTCCCTCTTATAGGTGCCTTGATGCCCCATTTTATTGGCCATTGTATTTGCACTTAACACATTTTGAAAAATATCTCATTAGTGATGAAACCACTCTACTAGGTGTTGAAACCACCTTATGGGGTTAAAAAATAATCCCATGCATGATGGGCTCATCAGAGTAGTTGTTTTATATAAAAAATATTGGACCCAAGACCAAACATACCAGGTTCATGGTCCTCAACTTACCACTATCCTATGTAACCCATGGACACATCATATGAGGGTTATTTCCTTGTAAAGTAGTCAATGTATCAAATTTATCCATAATATAAAATGTTATAAACATGAAGCTAATCTTAATCCGTGGAGTATTCAACTACCCAACCCAAAATCTTAGTATTAGATTCTAACCATTCTAATAATTAACAATGCACCTCTAACTAAATTTGTTAACACAAATCTAGATTTATAGGTCAGTCTTGTTGATTTTGATGATGATGAACCAAATGACTTACAAAACACTTACAATACCACTAAGTTACCTCCTTATATTTTGGAGTGGCTTCCTCCTTCATTGTTTCCATGTTATTGTGCCATCCCTTTAGTTTATGAGATCACTAAACTTCATCTTCCATGTAATGCACATGAATATTTTTACATAGAAGATGACTTCACATGTAATGAATATAGAGTGGAAATATTATTTCAATGTATTTTAACAATTTCACCCTAGAAATTTAGTGATATAGGTGCACCCACTTTTGATTCTCCCTTAGAGATAAATGCATGCACTATTTTTCACACCTATGATGATAACTATATCGTGGCTCAAGCTCAATCATGAGACTTGAATGTATAAAAATATCGACAAATATTAACCAAAAATCCATGCCTTTATTTATAATTTCCATGTTATTCATTTATCAAATGATAATGAATCATAAACTGAAGGTCATGTATTTCCCATTAATATTTCACTTGTTGATACCCCTTGGGTTGTTGAAGAAATCTTAAATCTATAAAATTTAGAGATTTTAGAACCATCTATACCTTATAGAACACCAACTGATATACTAACTTTATTTCCTTCCCATGATCCTATAGATACCACTAAGGCTACCTACCTCACTTCAACTAAAACTTGATCTAAAATAGAACTTAACACACCTATTACCAATCTAGTTGACTCCACTTAACCTCAACCTATAATCCTACCTACAGATAAAATTACCCTTGATGTTAAAGCCACAAATGTATGATAAATACATTTTGAACATGATTGCCATGCTAATAAAATAATTGATCTCAAATTATACATGGAATATTATGGACCTTACCCATTCTCCCTAGTGATGAATCCATAATTGAATTACTCCATGCAAGAGAAACTCAACTTCTATCACAACATCATAAACTTGGAAACTTTAAATGAAAATCTACTCATTTTAATAAATTCATTCTTAGTGTGGATCCTAAAACCAATTCTATTTATTCTCATCATCATGTTCCATATCATTTACAAGATGGAAATGCTATGCTCATTGAAGAAACAACAAAAATATAATATAGTACACCATCATGTCCTATACCCATCACTATCACTAGATAACTCATGCTAATAGAACATGATAACTTTAGCTTATTATTTGATAAGTATCATGAAACATTCGCTTGGTCATATGAATATATGTTAAGTATTAATCTTGATATCATTTTACATAACATCATCACTTACCTAGATGCAAAACTTGTTAAACAAAATAAAGAAAATTTTTGCTCAAAATTTCTACCTTATGTCATAAAATTTTTACTAAACTATTGGATACCAAGTTTATCAAACCTATTAACTATTACAAATGGGTATCAAACATTATTCCCATTAATAAAAGAATCACCATGGTCATTTGTATATGCATTGATTTTTTAAATATTAACCTTGTGTATCTAAAATATAATTTCTCATTACCTATAATAAATTCCATCATAGATTCCACTACTGATATACAATTTTATCACTAATGGATGTAATTTTGGGATGTAATCAAATTCACATATCCCCAAAAAATAACACAACACAACATTTACTATGGAATGGGGTGCCTTTTTTCTATGTCAAAATGCCTTTAAGCCTTAAAAATGTTAGATCCACTTATCAATGTGACATCTTACATTTTTCATTATCCTATATAAAAGATAGTGGAAACCTACATTGATGACCTCATTGCCAAATCTAAGAGTCACACAATCCACCTCACTAATCTAATTATCATTTTTGTTTGATTAATCAAATATAAATTTAGATCTAACCCATATAAATGTGTATTCGAAGTCACATCTTGTAAACTTATAGGGTTAATAGTCTCTCTTCAAGGCATTGATTTTGATCTGGATAAAATCAATGTTATAGTCAACATGCCCATTCCTTGATCCATTCTTGACATTCACAGTTACCTCATAAAGCTTGGGGAAATTTGATGGTTTATCCCAAAAATTGCTTATTGTATCTACTCTTTTAATTCCATTGTCATAAAACGTAATTCTATAAAATGGACATACTCATGATAAAAATATTTTGATAATATGAAATAATTTTTGCTCCATCTTCCCAATCTTTAACCACCATCAAATGATCATCCTTTAATATTATATACCTTCTCTACTCCCATATCATTTGGGGTAATGCTTTACCAACAAAATGATACTAGTAGAGATTATGTTATTTACTACATTATTCAAAGCCTTATTGACTACAAAAATATTGTACTAAAGTATAACATGATTGCCTTGCTATCTACTTCATAGCTAAAAATATCCATCATTATATGATTTATAAAACTACTTATGTCATTGTCCACTCTAATATAATTCATCATTTATTCTCCAAATCATTATTACCTAGAGACAAAATTGGCAAATGGATGGTACTCTTGGTGTAATTTGACCTTCAAATTGTCACACAAAAATTTATCAAGGGAAATTCACTACCAACCAACTTCCAACAACACTTATACCATCTATGAATCACCTTCAAGATAATCTCCCTAATGAAAAAAAATTTTATATTGAAGGTCTTGATTAGGTTATCTCCTTTAAATATTATTTCCATAACTTCAATGTTTATTTAGATGTAAACAATAAATAATATACCAATATCATTTCCAATACTACTAAATCAAAATTATTTACGGAAGAGCTCCCCAAAGTTACCATTTATTTGCATGAAGACACCTAGACCTTCCACTTTGATGGTGCCAAATTCCTCCAAGGATTTAGGGTAGGTTTTATTCTAACAAAACTACATGGTAATATCATCCCCTTGGCATTTAGATTAACCTTTTATGTCACTAATAACATGGGAGAATATGAAGTTTTAATCTTAGGCATGAAAGCATCCCTTGATTTAGATATCTGATATCTACATGCTTTGGGTAACTCATAACTTATCTTCTACCTAGTCAATGTTGATTATCAGTATAAAAGTGAAAATCAGATTTCATATCATCAAATCAAAACACACTTTATAAATAATTTATTTCTTTTGTCATTGAGCCAATTATAAGAGATCAAAATTCCATAGTTTATTTTATTGCTTCTTCAACATCTCTATTTCATCCTCATCAAGTACGTAATTAATAATAATTTATTATCCAAATAATAAAATCACCTTCTTCTATCCAACCAAATGATTCACTCATTTATCACATTAAGTTTATCACTATTTGAAAAATACAATGGTACAAAAATATAATATAATTATTTGAACATCAAACTTACCCTACATACATGGATTCTTATGAAAAGACTAGAATATGTAAACACATCTTAAAATATATCTTTAGATGCAACATAATTTATTAATATAATGTAGAAGGTATCCTACTCCACTATGTGATAAAATAATAGGTTACTAATCTCCTAAAATATACACATGGGAGAATTTACGGTGATCACTATAGTGGACATGTTCTGACATGTAAATACTTACATATGGGTTACTTTTGGCCTACTTTTTAAAAGTACACTATCTATTTCTCCAAAAGGTATAATCCTTTCCAAATTCATGATGCTTTGATCCATTTACCACCGACTGAGATCCAAATAGTGGAGTCTAATTAAAAATTTTATATGTGGGGATTAGATCTCATTGGTAAACTACCTCAGTCACAAGATGGTCATATTTTTATCATTACTGCTACTAAATATTTTACTAAATGGATAGGATCCATGCCTCTTATAAATGTCACAAGAATAACTTTTTTTAAATTTATCATTAAATAAATAATTTTTCTCTTTAGAGTTACCCATTATATAATTTATAATAATGGTGAAAATTTTAAAAATAAGGACATGAAATAGTTATGTGCTAAATTTAAAATTTCCCATAAATTCTCCACACCTTACCATCCACAATGTAATGGCCAAGTTGAATCTACTAACAAAATTATTAACAAAACATTATAAAATACCATCTAATAAACTCATAATAATTGGCATCTTCAATTATATCCTACACTTTACGCATACCAAATTAGTATTTGTATTACCACTGGAGCAACACCATTCTCACTAATATATGGTTCTAAATCTGTCTTGACATTATAAGTCAAACTCCCATGTTTATGTATATCTCTTTATGGTGTCATTTTTGATGAATAATTATGTTAATCTCACCTTCATGCCTTAGTATTTTTTGATGAATGTTGTTTAGTTTCTTTTCAACATTACCATCAATATAAGGCTTGCATTTCAAAAGAATATAATAAAAAGGTCAAAGTTTGCACATTTAATGTTGGTGATCTAGTCCTCAAATTTGACTACACCCATGATAAAGAATGAAAATATGCCCAAAAATAGTTGGGACCTTATTTATTAAAAGACATTCTAGGTCCTAGTACTTATTGTATATAAACTAATGAAGGCCATGTTTTAAAAGAACCCACTAATGCATAAATTTTGAAGAAATATTTTTCTTAAATATTTACATTCTTTTCATATATATCGTCCTACTACCACTTCTTGTAGGATTTATCTAATGATCTCACCCAATGAAATAGTCTACCTTGTCTACAAATCTTAGTCCCTTCCTTTGGTCCTTTGGTTTCTTTAATTCATGAGTTGCATGTAATACTATGGATGTGACCTGGTTTTCCTCATGAATAGATTTTTCCTTTGTACATCAATTTTTCACACTTTTTCTCTTTTAATCACAAGATTATTATTTTCCAAAGTATTTTACACCCACTTGTGTTATTATTTTATGAGTTACAATGTAAGACCATAGATAGGACTAGGTTTACCTCACAAATATCATTTCCCTATTTTTACACCCACTTGGGATTTTATTTTGTGAGTTGCATTATAATACAATCGATAGGATTACGCTCTCCTCAAAAATACCATTTCTCTAGTTTTTCACCCATTTGGGTTTCTATTTTATGAGTTGTAATGTAAGACAATGGATAAGATCAGGTTTTCCTCAAAAATTATACATATTATTTCAAACATTTTTTTACCAGACCAAGTGTTATTTATATAATGTTTAGACGTGGTTAAAATTTTGTGATCCCATATTCTTAGCCTCAATTTTTTTTCTTTGTAGATAAATCTTTCACAATAAACTATGTTAGCATGTTTACCTAAACTTACATTCTTATGATAAGGAATCATGCTTACCTATTATTTTATCCCTTTTTACATTGTCACATTTTTTTCAATTTAAATTAATTAAAATTGTTTCATGTTAATTTCCTTTCATTGTTGGATAAAACGAGGTCAAAGACAAGATAATAATTTTAATATAATTCACCTAAATAAACAAGACTCTTAGACACCATGCTCTCTAAGTCCTATTTCTTAGAAACTAAGTCCAAAGTTTTCAAACGATAATCATTTTTAAAACCCATGTTTGGTTCTCAAAATTTATATGGAGGAGGAATAGAAAAATCCATCAAAATTTACAATGCCAATTTATTTACAAAATTCAATGATCAAAAGGTAATATAAGATATAAAAAAATTAGACCTCACACCAAATTATATGATTCATATCACATCTCCTATCTTGAATAAAAACTCAAAATTGATAGTTGGCCTCATCATAGATTTGAGGTCCATTGGGGTGTGATAGACTAGTATATTGGGATAGGATAATTTAAAATATTATATAGTGCTACCTACTTTATCACATAAGTACCCAATCTTTGTAATAGATCGATGACTATGTAAGGGGTCATGAGGAATGGGGAACATATTGTGGGAAGGTATATCCATTTTAAAATTAATGCATATAGTATTTATGGTATGATATTCATACTTCATTTGATAACCAAAATATTTTTATGGTTAGGAGAAGTTCTTCAAAATCCCTAATGTTGAAAGTCCTCTTATTTTGACAAAACTAATTATAAGTGTCTTGACTTTGATAAAGAGTTTATATACCTTAATTTTAATTCATTCCCCCCCCCCCACCAATTTCATTTCCCCCTTCACATGCATGCTTGATTCTAAATCTATTTTCCCACTTCTATTTTCCCTCTTATACACATCTTAAAACATGTTTGCAATACTTTATTCTAGTTTTATCTATATTTAAAACAAAACAATATGCTTGAGTCACTATGGATTATTTTATTTAAATCATTGATTTACATTAATAGAATTTCCCTGGTTTCATTTACATTTTTTCATTATCATTCCTTTTTTAGATAAGTACGTCTATTTATAGTTTTTTTACCTTTTTCCATTGTTGAGTGAGATTATATTGTTACTTCTCACTCACCAATGTTTTTCTCCCTTTCATGTACTTTTTTCATTGATTATTGAGTAAGGATTGTTAAATCTCACTCATCAATGTTGTTTTACCAATTCTTGTCCATGTTTGTTTAAGTAAGGATTATTACAACTTTCACATCAATGTTATATTTTCATTTATCTTATATCCTTAGTTTGATTTGATTTTTTATCCTTTCTTACTTAAGGTATACTTGTTTGAGTTTTTCAATCATTTAGTGGCCTTGGTTTTTTAGTTACCATTTTTGAATTGGGAATTTGGTCCTAACTTATCATGTATCACCCTAGCTTACCAAATTTCCAAGTATGTCATGCCTATACATTTTTGTTATCTTGGATTTCTTAAATTTATTTATTTTTTCTATTTAAGTTTTCTATCATTAGGATTTATCTAAAATATTCTCTACACCCACCATGATCAAAATTGCAAACATAGTAGTCAACCATCCATAAACAAAGGTAAGTCAAGGTACACATACATTACTTATTTATTTTCATTCATTTAATTTTAATTATTTTATAATTTAAAATACTAAAATATACTTAGCCTAGTATTATGTGTGGTTGTATTCTTTTCCTGAAGCATCATCCCATGTTACAACTACATGGCATGTGATGATCTTCAAGTGGTGCATATGTATAAATACAATATTTTTAAACTTTATCAACTAATTTTTATCTTAAAGGATCCTATCAAGTCTCAATATCTCTAATTGCATGCCTTAAAAGGTTTATGAAGAAAGGGGTGGGTAGACCATTGGTGTGTCATAATATTATTGTCCCCTATACCACCATTTAAAATACTACAATATACTTATCTTATCATTGTGTGTGGTTGTATTATTTTCCTAAAGCATCATCCCATATAACAATTTCATGGCGTGTGATGAGCTTCAAGTGGCAAATATGTATACACACAATATTTTTAAACTTTATCAAATAATGATGATTTCTTTCTTAACAGAACATATAAAGTCTCAATATCTCTAAGTGAATGCCTTAAAAGGTGTACTAAGAAAAGGGTGGGTAGACCATTAGTGTTTCATAAGATTATTGTCCCCTATACTACCACTTAAAACCAACATAAACCTATCTTATACATGTATCTAAGATTTGACACCTCCCTTACACACTATTCAAAGTAATGCAACACCTCAAATGACCCCTACCTAATAAAAAATATCTTTTTGTCTTTTACCAAACATAGTCACATGGGTTGACCCTATTCTTAGAAATAAGCACATTGTAAGACTAGATCAGCCAAGATGACCTAGTTTGAGACTTAACTACTTTATATATTAAATAACTAGGTCAATTATGTTAGATAAAACATTTGAAAGGTTTAGGGTTACATCTAGCTTTATAAACACATCCTCTTCTCCATTATCATTATAAATAAATAGAGACAATCTTTCACTTGCATTTCTTAACAATCTGATATTCCACCATTATATTTGAGGAGTCATTGCTTATGGTTTACACTTGGAGAGAATAATTTTATCTTGTGTAAAAGTCTTGGATGCATATGATAAGTCATATAGCCTAAAGCTAGCCTAAATTTTTTATTTTTACAAATTACAACAACATCTTTCAAAGCACCATTGACCAAGGGATATATTGAGTCTCGATGGGTTCCTCTTCAAGGTGAGTATTCCTAACTCTTATTCCTCTATTTTTTGGAGATAGAAGTAACATAAGTAATGGTATGTGAATGTATTTCTCTATACATGCATTAAGATTACCTCTATATTTATTTGATTAGATTTATTCTTGCATGTTTACTTTTATTTTTATTATTCCCATTTTTTCCACATGCTTTAGTCATAACTAGATTAGATTTACTTTACTTTGTATTTACGTTGTTAGAAAACATAGTAGCTAGTTTGGGTAACTATGTGGTATTGCTCGATTAGATTCTTTGAAACCCTCTCTACTGATATTGTGTGGCAAGAAAACCATTAGTTAGGTCTATTAGATCCATATTAGTCATGACCTTGATTATATAAATGTACCAATAAGTGAAAGGGCTAATGATATTTATCTTTTTTGAGATTGATTTGATTTGTAGATAAAGTTCACTTTTCCTTGTCATACAGCTATGTAAATTAGCCTGATGAACCCATCACATAAGGGTAGTTTCATTTTAAGTATGGGTTGGTTTTTTAATTTAATAGGGTGGTTTTGTCTATAAAAGTGATGGTTACATAACCACCCTCTATAAATATGGGTGGTTTTATCACCATTGTCTTTCCTTATAATTTTAATTTTTTGGACTCATTATTTGACACATTTGACATGATTATTATCATGTTTATTATTATTTCCACATTATTTTTACCTCCAATTAGGCCCAACTCACTCCTAATTCTATTTTTAATTATTTTTAGTCACTCTTAATTATAACTCCTAGTTTAATTTAGTTAAACTCCTTCATGTAACCTCCATTGTTATTATAAAAGTAAGCCATTTTTTTGTTGATTTTGGATCCAAAACTTATAGTAGAGCTTAATATATCTTAAGAATTTACAAACATAGGCTACTGTAATTTATTTGAATCTTTGATTTTGTTTATTTCATGTTTTAATACATAGTTCTAGATAGGGATATCCATTTTAGTTTCAACTAGGTATTTATAAATGGTGTCTTCAACTAGCCACAATAAATTATTCCTTGTTTAGAGTTATGTTTCTCTTCTTATTCAAAAATATGGTGGACTATAAAACCACTTAGTTCAACATAATTATCCCATGTTGAAATGCACCCATGATTTCAAAGCCTCAACCTATATAAATCCTAATACGTACATCATTCCCTAGTTGATGTTGAAGAATAAATGAACATTGTTACTCACATAAGATAATATCAACATATGACTCTTCATCCCTAAAACATTTTGGAAATTAGGTTTATTCCTAAGCTCATGGAGAACTATTATTTTATCTTGGATTTAATTAATTTGTTCTCCCACATTTCATTTCTTTATTGACTAAATAAATTCCCTACTCATCCATTAACCTTGATTGATGCCCTATAATTGGGGAATTTATCCAATTTTACTCGACCATAGGTGTAAATCAAACACATTGATATAGATATGTTTCAACCTGGTCAAGAATCTCAAGACACTACCTACTTTGATTTATGTAGTCTTCCTCCTTACTCTAAAATAGTAATGAGGGGAGATCCAACCTCATTTATACAAGTTTGGATCTACAAAAAATATGTAAAGAGACCCATGGTTGATGATGTTGTAGACAAACATTATTTCATCTTATTATTTTAAAAATCTTGGTTATGGGGAAACTAACTTTCCATGACTCATAATACCTTGTGAGGCTATGTTAGCCTCAAATATACTTTCATAGGGACCATTTTACTCCTAATTACTCTAGGTCCCAATATGGTGCTAACCAAATTATATGTCATAGAAAAATATACCAACTATAACATAATATTTGATAGGCCTTAAATACATAGGATGAAGGTTATCCCTTTAACCTTATTTCCAAAAATCTAGTTCTTACACCTACGGATTTCTTCATAGCCCAAGGGGATCTTAAACCTATAGATATGTTACAAGTAACCATGCATAATCAACCCAAGTTATATATTTATTACCATTTGCCTACTAATGGGGTCATGAAACCCCCATAATTGGTCGATGTTAATGGATCTACAAAGCCTAAACTAGTCATATTGAAGAAGGGAGCTAAAATTACTTAAGATATACTAAAAGATAAGTTAGAAGAGAAGGATGTAGTGATAGTTATAAATTCACTAACCTAAAAGAAATCATTAATTTAATAGTCTCCATCATGTCTAAAACTAAAATCATCAATCTATAGGAAAAAACATACCACTCATCCTCTAGTTCAATATGTGAGGGCTAGGAACATATGACTTATTTGAGCCTAAAACTCATGGAACCCAATATGGGTTATCTAGTATATCTTATATTTACATGATAGATATGTCATATAATGGCGATATCCCTCTTCATAAAAATATTTCCCATGACTACCATCATAATCACCAAACACTCAAACACATAGCAGTAAGATGTACTCCAAATTATACTCTAGTTAATTATGAGCCTCTTTAGAAAATGCTCATGGGTCATTCTATGATAAGACCATAATAATTTTATAAATATTTGTATCCATTAGGTTTTCTCCCTCTTTATATGTAAGTCATTATACTTCATCTTGAAGTGAGGTGTGATTTACACCATATGCCAAGTTCCCTAACATGTAGTTAGATGTTATCTTCTCCTCCAGTAATGCAAGTACCTAAATATTAAATTCATAACTTAAAAATAGATAACATAAAAATTATCATTGGGTCTCATTCTTATCCACACATTACCAAAAAGAGACTTTATCCCCTCATAATGAAAAGGGGAGATTTCAATGAACCACTCATTAATTTTTTATGAGCCTTGCCACATCTAACAATAGGGAAAATATTACTACCCTTATCTTATAAATAGTACTAAAAGATGCATAATTATGTCTACTCACTTATTATGCTAGAATGAGATCCTAACTATGATGATATAATCCCCATGCCAAAAAACCATCATAACCATGATGGCATACTTCCCACACCACTGGGAAAACCTAGCTAGTGGGATTTCAAGTTCCCAAAGGTAATTTATTACCAAAATAAAAATTTTATAATTAAGACTTTTGAGTCTCCTTGAGGTGATTCCTTTCCTTCATTTAGACCACAAGAGTCAGTGTTTTAAATTTTTAAAAACTCTTCCATTTACCCTAAAATAAGAAAGGGCTCATCAATCTTCTAAGTCTTAAAACCTAGGTAGATTTTAGTGGAAAATATTTGTTAATTCATGAATATTTAGTTTATATAAATTTTGTTTTAGTAATTTTGGAAGCCTAGTATATAGGACTAGGTCACCTAAAAAATTAAAATGTAAGATGTTTTATGGGTCAGCTCACCAAATGTTTAGAATAACTCCATAGGTAACCATCCAATTTGCCTTATATATAATAAACATTATTGTATTGATAACCATAAAATTCTCATTCTTTTAATAAAGGAAACCATCTAAAGATATAAAACAAATAACTATTTAGTAAAGGTAATCATTCAGTTGTACCATGCTTAACTATCTGGCTATAATGTTTACATAGTTGATTAGTAACCATCTCGTTGCTTCTTTTCTAATACTGATTGGTTGTAACCTTCCTTTCATAATGACACTATGCCATCAATTGGTCACATATTTCATACCACTAACTGGTTACATATTTTACTACCACTGATTGGTTTCATATTTCCTACCTTCGACTAGCTGCATAATTCCTATAATATATATGTAGGATACCTTAATAAAAATTCTAGTTGCATTGTGCTAAAAATAGTTGATTGCATTACTTAACCTAGCCTAACACTACCAACCATCTAACTACATAGATTACAACCATTTGGTAACATAATTTTTTGTTATATTATGCTTGGTAAAATGGCATCTAGTGTTAAAAAGACATGTTAATTATCAATAAAATCAAGTATATTATATTATTTTAGAGAGACAAAAAAATACTCATGTAATCGACATGTAATTAAAATATAGGTACTTATTAATATTTCATTTAATTTTAAGTAAATTTGATTTTAACTATCAAGTATAATATCAAAACCCTATTACATGAAAAAATCCCTACTTATAATTATTGTATTTCAAAACAAATAATTATTCATAATAACATGTCACCACTTGAAGATTTTATTGATGATCCCATGCCACTCTCGAAGATGTTTATCTATATCTAGATGATAATGATGATGAAGTTCAACTACCATAAGATATTCCTATTTTTTATCTAACACTAACTTTTATTGAAAATTATACCTAAAAATATCTACAAAGGAAGAGAAGTGGATGAACAATTGGAAGGTATTTTAAGGTTGATTGGGTAGTAAAATATCCCTTCATTGAGCATGTAGATCTAATGTTACATCCCAATTTCCTCACTAAACTTAATTTTCTTATTAAACATATATTACTGGGGTTAATTTTGTTTAATTACTACTATAATAAATTATTTTTATTATGCTAATGTATGAACAAACATATAATGATTATTTTGTGTGGTTCATTACTTGATTGGTTATTTGTACATGAGTTTCATATGTATTTGGATTATGAATAATTAATATTATTATGCTCTACTAGCATTTGTATTTATTATCATGGTTATGGGCTAACTAACATTTGTATTTTTGAGGTAGATGTAGTAGAAAGTCTACTATATAGATAAATATGGAGGGAGAGTATCATCAAGAAGGGTGTTATTGATGAATACATTGGAGGTATAGAGATTAAATAATGAACCCAGTACACACCACATAGTATAATAAATGGATGATTACTTTAGTTTCATTGTGTTTGATTAATTCATGATCAGATGTGTTGATATGCTTTAAATTAGTGTTTACATGTTATTACATCTTATTTACAGTTATGAATATTTTATATGATTATTATGTGGCTACCATTATAGAATGTTTAGTTATATACATTCTTTAGATGAATTTATTTTATGGTGTCTGCATAATCCCATACAGATAGGTACCTACAAGCATTCAATAAAAAATATCATTAGAATATATATACATATACATGCATACATATATTTATGTGTGTGTGTGTGTTTGGGGCA
This sequence comes from Torreya grandis, assembly GCA_037957365.1. Classification (NCBI taxonomy): domain Eukaryota; kingdom Viridiplantae; phylum Streptophyta; class Pinopsida; order Cupressales; family Taxaceae; genus Torreya; species Torreya grandis. The sequence continues at coordinate 183,818 of JARHVA010008988.1, read as the reverse complement.
AAGATTTAAATTAATTTTTTTAACATATAAAAATGATTATTATAATATTTATCTAACCTATACGTAAGGGGTACCTAGGGTGAATTAGGTTTTAATTTCTTAATGGATAACTAGGTTTGGTTGTTTAATGTTTAGCTTAATTGTTTAATATTTTGTGGATAGGCATTCATGTTTTATTAAAAAATTATTATTATGTTTATTGACATATTATGATGTCAAACCTAATTAAATAAGTTATCATTTGGTTTGGTTTGTTCTTGGTCATTTAAAGACTATAACTTGGTGGCTAGGGTTTAACTATGAGCTAGAAGGAAGTAATGGGGAGACTGTGAGTTTAGTGTTTGAGCTATGAGATGTGGGAAGCATGTGAGAAATTGTTTGTCTAATAGTGAGTCATTATTAGAGTGGTAGAGAATGAGTCACCATAATATTAGGTTTTTTCTAAATGCATGCAATTGATGGTGAAAAAAATAAAGGAAGATGGAGTTTTTGGATTTTGGATGGTAGTCATGGTAGACAGAGGAGAATGGAAGGAAAGAAAAGAAAAATTAATTTTAGACAAAGGAGGTAGATTACTTTCGGAAATTAAGAGGTAGGGTTTTTTTCTTAGTTTATTCTAAACTTTTGTATTTATGTTATGTAGTCTTTGGATAAAATGGTAATGGGGTTTAAGAATGATTATTTTGAAATTATAAACACTTATTTTAGTCAAGGATTCAACCCCATGGGACGAAGAATTCCCCCCATATAATTGAATCAATGATTTGATTGTAAAACATGAAAATGTAATGTTAGGGTAACTATTTCAAATAATTTATTGTGTGTTTTATATGCATGGTTGAGCGTTATTTTGTGCCATTATTTACATAGTTGTGTGTGTTATTTCATTTATGCCTAAATAGCTAGGTATTAATTAAATGACTTAAATACACTTCTTTGGTTTAGTGTTTGAATTATGGTTTCTTATATTCATTACTAGAGTATGTGTTTATTTGATTCAGTGAAATATAGTGAAGTGTCTATGTATTTCATTTAATCATTGAAATATAGTGAAGTGACTATGTATTTCTTTTATTCATTAAAATATAGTGAGATGATTATCCATTTATTTGATTTGTTGGTATATAGTGAATCAATTAAGAGTTCATTTATACATATAGTTAGGATATTGTCTTAGGCTTGGGTTATGTTTAGATTCTTGGAATATAAAATGAGGGTTTCATTAGATGAAAGGGCTGAGGGTTATCATTTTGTTACCACCTATGTTTGAATATTGTTATGGGATGGATAAATATCTAACTTAGATTGTGTATTGAATGATTTAATTCTATGTCAGTTATATATAGATGTCTGTGAGTTGATGGTATCAAATTGATTATTTATTGACTATACTTACACAAATATTTATGGACCATGAGTTGATTTGTATAGTATATTACAGATGGTTGAATGTTATTAATATATTTAACTATGTATACAAGTTAAATTTGTTTGTGAATATGTTATTTTGAGTCAACTATGTATACAAGTTATAGTTGTTTGTGAGTATATTATAATGATTTGACTGTGTAATGATGTAAGGTCATAGTTTGATATTCATATTTAGTCTAAGTTAATTAAACCATAGTAATTTTTAGTAATTGGCTGGGTTATTATTTTATGATAGATCTTTTAATAGAAATGTTATTAAGACTTCATGTTGAGTAAAATAAATATTTATTCGACACATTGGTTGAGTGGTATAAAAACTATTATAGTTTACTTTATCTTGAACATACATATAAAATTATGAGATTAGGGATTTAAATATCAACTAGATCATTTCCTTATGTCAACTAGCTATGTGTATTATGGTTAAATGAATGTTTGATTTATACTTGTGAGACTATGTTAGACATGTAGTTCGAACTATGTTTTAACATTTGAAAAATATTTTGAAGTCAGACTATTTGGGGTCTTAGATGTTTATTTCGGGGTTTAAACTTGTGTCAAATGACTTGAATAAGTTGATGTTCTATATGGTACATAACAACATTTTAAAGTTTAAGTTTGTTTTTAATACACTTAATTTGGGTTTTAAATGTTCTAAAGTGTTAATATGATTTATATTTATTTTAAATATGAGAATAAACTTGAAAATATATAAATATGTATATACATAATTATGGATTATAATTAAAGATGGCAATATATTATTTATGTATGGTTCATAAAAACAAATATACATGTGTGTGTGTGTGTGTGTGTGTGTGTGTGTGTGTGTGTGTGACAATCTATATGTATATATCATGATATGAGTAGATCATTGGCTAAGGGTATTAAATGTATATAAATATAAGTGAACATAATTGATATACATATGTGTGTAGATAATTTTTTATGTAATATATGTTTGTTTATAGTCAATAGATTTATTCATATGAAAATTGAGATTTAATCATTAATTTATAATATGTTGTTTCAGTCATAAATTATGAGGAAAGTGATTGATTATTGAATATAACAAGTAAATGTAATATTTATTATTTGTTGATTAGTTGAATATTTATTTTGAAATTCTTGAATTATTATTTTTATTATGATACTTGTGAACAAGGGATGTTTGTACGGAATTGGTAAATTCTTAGATATTATTTAGATTTTTAGGAAACAATTATATTTTTAATAGTGTGATTTAACATTTTTGGGAATATTGGTGTATTATTCCTAATTTAATTACATGGTATGAATAGTAAAATTAGTAAATAAATATGCAATAATTAAGCTAATAATTTGTATAATTTGATTTTAATTTGAACTTTTATAAAAATAGTAATAAAAAAGATAAAATAAGACTTAGCTAGAAACTAACTAATACAACTAAGATAGAGGCTAAAATTCACTGTGCAGGACAAAGACACTATTGCAAATTAGGATCTAGACTTCATTTTATGATTGGATAGGAGCACTATAAATAAGACACCCTAGGCTCTCGCACTATAGTCCTCTTTTACCACTGTTTTCCACGAGACTTGAGCTTTTTTTATTTTTTCCACTATGTCTATGAGACCCTACTTGTGAAAATTTGATTGTTAGATGTTTGTGGAACTCCCTATAGAGATAATTTTATCTTCAAATCCTAGAATCTATTGTGCTTTGACTAATTTTGAGAAAGAAGGTGGGGAGGTTAGTGTGTGTAAGATTTATTGAATGTAGATCCACACCCCTTATGTGTATGCTATCTACATACCAATACTCTAAAGAGGGATCAAGCCATATGTATTTCTCCCACCTTATGTGATTTGTGAAATAGTGTGTATGAAGATGTAAAATTTTAAATTAAGTGTGCTTGAGGTGACTAAGGACTAGTTTAAGGATTTGAATGAGATATAAATGTTATTAGATGGTTATATGTACAGAATAGGGAAATATGCTTGAGTAGTCTTGCTTGTATTCTTGCTTGCTTTGTGATATTTACCAAACCCTTATAAATGAACTTTGAATGATATTTTATAAGGATCTATTGGTCATGGGTTAAATGAAATCATGCTAGGTTGACACAATGAAGAAGAAGAATTGATGAAAAATGGTAATTTAGGCTCAAAATATGATTGGATAGTAGCACTAGAAAGGGGACACCTTAGGGTCCAATGATATAGTTGAAGTTGGGTTATAATGTTTGGAGAGTATGAGACCTAGCAGATGGAATAAACATCGAAAAAGGGTCCTAGATAAGCTAGAATGAGGTCTTGAAATCCTAGGGATGATTGGGAATTAGTGAAAAGGTGCTTATAATGGTCATGAAATAAATCAAGAGGGACCTATGAGATGGATGTCACAATTCATACTCAAGTTACCAATTTCACATTTTATATGACTACATTTTCTCCCTTTATTCTAATGATGCAATAAATAAAAAAACTATGATAAATAGAAAATAGAAAGTGTACCTAAACTTACTTGTAAGGGTAAAGCTCATGAAGCTGTGTGATGCTAGGTATGTATAAAGATAACACACTATGAAGTGTGAATCTATAAGATAAAATAAAAATTAGATTAGCTCTTAATAGATATGCTATCTCTAAAATAAGAATGTACAAAGTTGGGTAAGAGAGAGAGGTAGAGAAAATAATGAATACACCTCATCAGTTACATAAACCAATACAAAACCTATTTTTATTCTAAGTGATGTTAGATGATGTTGAGCAATGCTAGATGATGTTTTACTAAGATTAATATCATAAACAAAGATGAGTGCTCAATTCCTTGAGAGTGGCTGAAGAATGTAAATGTTGGCCCTTTGGCTCCATCATCACCCACTAAATGAAACTACATGATCATCCATGTGTTAATCAATGTTTGGATTATGTGTCCAATCCCTCTGAGTAGGTGGCTCAAGAATACAAAGGCTAGCTAGTCCGTTGGCTCCATCATTGCCCTATGAATTAAAGTTTTAAACTGATACTATATGAAATGTATGTCATATTAGATGGATCTTGAAGCTGATGAATTCTCTATAATCTAACAATATTGGTTGTGATAGCCGAATGCATTTTAGAAACTAGGCCACTCTTGGCCACTCTAAAAGATGGAGATTAGGCTTGTATGAAAGCCAGTCTAAAATTTATACACTAGGCTTATATGAAAGCCACTTTGAAATGTGAAATTTAGGCTTGTATAAAATCTACTCCAAAAAATTTCAACCACCTATAGATGGAATAAGGCACATAAATACTAATAATTACTGGGTAATGCTAAACTTAAAAAGAAAATAAAATAAATGTGCTACGTACTTTACCCCTAATCACTAGTGTTTAAAACATGGATTATGATCTAAAAGTTATACTAAATGTTGTATGTGAAACTAAAAGTGAGAGACATCATGTCATGCATGATGCCCCTTATATTTAGATTCTTTGAGTAAAAGTGTATTGAAAACTATTAATTCTAAACTAGTTGAAATGTGAAAAACTATAGATGAACCTACTTTTCTACTTGCTTCTAGAAAATATAGTTTTTATACTATTTGGATAGAAGTACCAAAAATAGGACACATTGGTGTTTGGTGTTATTGTCCATGTCTAACATTGATATCCTTTACTGAAATTAAAAACTAATCTAGAATCATCACTAATTTTCTACTTTGTTCTGTCTGATTTGACCTCTGATTGTTGTTTTGAGTGTTTTAACACTAATTTTTTCAACTTGTAGGATCTCTAATATTTATGGAAAAACCCTTATTTATTACCCCCTCTTCTGAGGGTAGGAATGAAGAGCCTATAATGACTTACCTTATAATAAAGAACCTTACAAGTGTGTTATTATTCAAAATACATGATATAGCTATGATAATCAGTAAGATATCTCAAGATATAACATAGTTTGTAAAGGATATTATTAGATTAATAGGGGTATGCCTAGATAGATATACCAATTTAATAGTATGTGTAATGTATTAGATTGAAACCAAAACTAGAACTCTGATTAGTTGTTAGTTATTATTTGGTAAGGTAGGATGGAGTATGATGTCCATCATGGCATCCAAGATAAAAAGATAATGCATGATTTGGATCATGTCATTACAAACAATGAGAAGTAAACAAAAAACAAGCACACAAGGCAAGAATCAAGAAGTGTAAAAAAGTTTCCAAGGGACCAAGCGAACAAGGGACATGGTCACATGTCACTCAAAATGGAAATCAAGTATACAAGGCATGTTCAAATTCCACATACACATACATTTGAAATAAAGTAAGGTTGGCATGAAAGCCATAATCACATAAAAAAATATAGGTAAAGGACATTGGTAAATGTCCTAAGGGACATGCATGAATATAAACAAAAGGACACTAGCAAATGTCCTAAGGAACATTTAAGAGACAAAACTAAAATTGAGAAATGTATTCAATCTATCTATACAAAGCAAGAATGAAAAACATGTAAAGAATAGAAATAAAATCCCATCTAACTAATCAAAGTAAGAATTTGAAAATATGCAATACATGTAGTATAAGAGTAAGTATATGCTAAGAAATACATAAGTGTTATATACTAGTGAAATATTGATAGAGTAATCTATGTAATCTTAGTAAATAATGTACATCAATGGTATAACTAGAGTGTGTGGTATAGGAATTACATAACCTAGATGTTGTATTCATGTAGAATATGCCCCTAGTGGGTAGATATATCTATATGTGTCTCGAATGTATGAAGTAGGATACCCCTCAATGGGTAGAGTGAAGCAATGAAGGATCTGGAAAGCATTAAACACACTCAAAAGAAGATCAAGTGAAGCATGGTAATGTATATATATTGAAAAACAATAGAATAAAATATAAAATGTAAGTCTAACATGGTATTAGAATGTAAATCATGGATAATCCATATAATTGAAATGTTTTTTAGATATTTGAATATATTTAAATGTTTTTGTATTTTGAAATTTTGTATTATTTTTGGTATTTTGAAATATTTGAATGTTTTTAAATATTTTTGATATAATCTATGTACAATAAATCATAAGGAGACTATGTACAAGAAATTGAAAAAAGTTATGTATAAGTAAGCATAAGAAACTATGTACCAGGAAACTGAGAAGAAATGATACTAACTGATGAGTCTCGAAAGAGACTCCCTATCATGTTGTCTTATATCAAATAAAGGAATCATGCATGATCATGAATCATGAGGAAATGGCTATGAAAATGATTTTAAATATATAGATTAATTTTTGGTATCTTGGAAATCATAATAACCTATATTATTTTTCTCATCACCATCATCTTGATCTAAAACTAATACAATGCTAGTGTTGACTTTTGTTGTATCTAAATATTTTTCTTTGATAAATTATGTCTATGAATTATTTGTCTTAGGATGTTCAATAAATCTCAAACCTTGGTGAAAAACATTATCAACTACTAGAATAGGAGTAGTGATGCCTTGAGCATGCTTGTCCAACCCTTGACTTTGATAATCAAATTGTTGTAGGTATTTTGGACCAAACCCATACTACTTTAAAAGTTGAGATTCATTTTAGAGAGGTGGGTTTGCATCTTTTTTATGATTTACCTATGTTTTTGGTATTTTTTTTGTTCTAATTTTTCTTTTTGATCCTTTTATTGTTTTGAGTTATGCTTTGGTGACCACTTTTATACTATTTTTGAATTTGACCCTTTATGAATGTGTTCTTGTGTCATTTTGGATTTATTGATTTACCTTATATAGGGTCCTCATGAGAAATTATCTATTGTACATGTTGTTTCAATATCAAACATGAATTTATGTGAATCCCATGCATTCTATGATATGTACAATAATATTTGGATTTTCTCATTGGATGTAGAGTAGGTAGTTTGATAAAATTATATTTAATCATTTCCCTAAATAACTTACTTGAAATATTATTTGATATTTGAATTATTTTTGTATCACTATTTGGAGAGTTAATATTTTTCATTTCTTGTTTTTATATGTAACATTGCTTGCAACCAATTGACTAGGTGAATGTGCATATACATGATTGACACTAGGGTGCCTTTGAGGCTTTTATATTATGATCTAATTTTCCAATGTTGTGATATTTTCATGTAATAGTTGATTATACATTTGTAAATATGAAAATAACCCACTTATAATAGTTATTTTATCCCTTAGAGTCTCATAAGTGCAAACCCTAGTTGCTTTTCATTAAACATGTAAGCACATATGTTCAAGAAGTTTTGAAGAAACTATAGGTTGAATGTATACATTAGGAATAATAGTATGGGATGCCTCACCTTTTTGAATTGTGATAACATGGACCTAGTTAGAGAAAAATTATCTATCACCCTCTTGGGGGAGAGGAGGAGAAGGAAATTATTTCTTGTGCATAAGATATTACATTGAAACTTGACATGTGGTTGTTAGCTTATGCAATGGATTCTCTAGGCAGAAACCATGTATGTGGGATAAATTTCATGTAATTGGAGTTATAATTTGTATAAAAATATGCTTATAAAGAGCATTACAAATGAGATATAGCAATCAAGGGATAGAGAGCATGGAATTGTGCATTAATGCATAATTTTTTTTGACATGTGATATGGTATTTCTAATATGTTTAGCAACATAGAAGTGAAATTTTTTCTATGTGAGAGATAGAAAGAAAGGAATAGAAAGCATGAATTTGTACATAAATGAATAAAAAACTCTGGTAAGTGTTATGACATTTATAATGTGTTTATCATGATAAACTTTAAAAAAATTCCATATGAGAGATAGAAAGTAAGAGATGAAACCTTGTATTAAAGACAAGTAAACTTTGCTTTGATGGAGATATTACTATGTTTAGTAATGACTTTCTTAATATCATCCCATATTATTAAAGGTAAGCATGAAAATAAAATAATGAAGCTTTGTAGGATCATATGGTAAAATTCATCATTCATGTACATGAAGGACCAAATATGGCCTCCTTATTATTTACTAAAAATGCTAGAAATATTTGAAAATAAGCGAGATCTAATTTTGAAATATGATTTTAGATGTAAGGTGATACCTCAAGGAGAAAATAGGATCAAGTACATATAACTAGGGGTTTGAATAGAATTATTTTAAAATTACTAAGGAATTTTAAAATTCGATGCAATTTTCTGATTTAAATATGTAAGTAAAAAATTAAAAAAATATAGGAAAAATATTGGGAAAATACTAAGACCTAATATGGAAAACTAGGGTTTAAAATAAAGTTATTTTAAAATTACTAAAAAAATTTAAAGTTTGATGCAAATTTATGATTTAAATATGTAAGTAAAAAAACAAAAAAATGTAGGAAAAATAATGGGAAAATACTGGGACCTAGTATGGGTAACTAGGGTTTGAAAGAAAATTATTTTAAAATTACTATGAAATTTTAATATTTAATGTTAATTTATGATTTCATTATGTAGTTAAAAAATCAATAAAATATATGAAAAATTAGTTATAAATTCACACTAGAGTTTATAGGGTTTTTATGTGTAGATGAAGTAAGTCAGGTTCACCAAATGATTTCTCATTTATGGGAATATTGGTGTATTATTCGTAATTCAGTTAAAGGGTCTAAATAGTAAAATCAATAAATAAATATACAATAATTAAGCTACTATTTTTTATAATTTTATTGTAATTAAACTTTTATAAAAATAGTAATAAGGGAAAGAAAACAAGACTTAGCTAGAAACTAACTAATACAACTAAGATAAAGGTTGGAATTCATTATGAAAGACTAAGACACTATAAAAAATCAAGATCTGGCCTTCATTTTATGATTGGGTAGGATCACCAAAATTAAGACACCTTGGGCTTCAGTGGTATAGTCCTCTTCTACTAGTATTGTTCAAGAGACCTAAGACTTTTTGATGTTATCCAATGTGTCTGTGAGACCTTACCTTTGAAATTTCAATTGGTGTATGTCCACAAAAGTCCCTATAGAATTGATTTTGTCTTAAAACCTTAGACTCTATTATTCTTTGACCAACTTTGATAAAGAGGGGGGGGTGTAGTGTGTGTAAGATTCATTGAACATGGATCCACACCCATTGTGTGGGCATGCTGCCTACAAACCAATTCTCTAAAGAGGGATCAAGCCATATGTAGTTCTCCCACTTGATGTGCTTTGTGCAATAGTGTGTATGAAGATGTAAAATGCTAATATAAGTGTGCTTGAGGTGACTAAGGACTAGTGTAAGGATTGGAATAAGTTGAAAAGGGTATTGGATGGCTATATGTGAGAATAAGGAAATATACTTGAGTAGTCTTGCTTGTATTCTTTCTTGCTTTTTGATATTTTTTGACTCATTATAAATTAACATTGAATGGGATTTTATAGGGATATGTTGGTCATGGGTTAAATGTAATCATGCTAGGCTAGCACATTAAAGAAGAGGAATTAAGGAAAAATAGTAATCTGGGCTCAAAATGTGATTGTATATGAACACTGGAAAGGGGACACCCTAGGGTCTAGTGTTATAGTCCAATTTAGGTGTTATTGTTTAGAGGGTATGAGACATGGGGGATGGAATATGCATAGAAAAAGCTAGAATGAGGTCTTGAAATCCTATGGATGATTGGAAATAAATAAAAAAGTGCCTCAAAGGGTCATGAAAACAAGTAGGAGGGACCTATGGGATGGATGTCATAAGTCATACTCAAGTTACCAATTTTTGCATTTTATATGACTACATACTGGCTATTTAGACAATAGACTTTGGGATATGTAGGAATCTAGAAAGTGTGATATTAAGTTGTTATTCTATTCCATGTAATAAGTTCAAGTTGTTTCTTTATTTTTAATTATGAAGGAGTTAATATTAGATATGTTAAATCTAGTATTAATGACACTGAGGATTGTTATCATGAGAAGGATTTCATGTATATTTTAAAGTCATTAATACTTAGATTAAATGAAATATGATTAAGTGTGTGTGTGATTATGATTGATATACTAGATCATTAAATTATATGAAAACTTTGTCCAAAGTAATGTTTATAATTAAACATTTTCATTTCACCTATTTGATTATATGCATGTATGAACAATTTCATGTTAGAATGGAATTCTTTATGATCTGTTGCATGTAGTTAGAATCTTACAGCACATGGGTTCTAGTTGACTTATCGATACCTTCACCATTATCATCTACTCATCCATGAAGGTAGGTCCATTCCCTAATTCAAAAGTTTGAGGGTAATAAATGGCCTATGATTGGTGTGGAAAATCATTCTGATGATTCTCTCCATTTCCTATAGTAATTAATCGATAAAAAAATTTACTCGTGATTTTAATTTGTATACATATGATGTGTTTATGGATACTCATTAGTTATGTGTAACATTATATTTATTTATATTCACTCTGATATAAAAACATTATATTATTATACTTGATAAACAAAAGATTGGTTGCTCTTATTGTTTAATGTTATGGCATAACTTTTAGTAGTTGGCTAAGTTATTATTCAACATATGTACTTATGTGATGGATTGAATTTGTGATTTTGTTGAATTTGATAAGTTGATAATTATATAAATGAATCATAAATATTTTATTATACAAGATGCACTTATTTAAAGATCAATTAACTTATTTGGGAATCATCTAATTTGATTATTAGATTAAAGTGAAAAATACAATTTTTGAGTTAAACCTAGTGGGGTTATAACACTATGGTATCAGAGCTGAGGCTCAGACTCTAGGACTTAATGAGTTTGCTAAATTATTCATATTTTCTTGTTAATAAAAAATGAGAATGGTGTGAGATAGACCTGGAGGTGAGGGTACTTCAAACACCAAGCCTCCATTGAATCCAAACTAGTTTATCACAGAGCAAGATACATAGTTGAATTAGATCTCACTACCATGCATGAAACTAGGGACTAAATCATGACCTTATAATAAAAAGTACATGGGTATGTTGAGGAAGACAATCAAGAAGAACCTAAAGAGTACCCTATTCATCAAGAAGCTCATCAAGAATCTCAAAAATAATATTGTCATGATGAGGAGTCATAGGATGTGAGGGATTGAGTATTTTTATAACTTACATGGGACATGAATAAAGGTAACCCTCCTAAGTTTAATGTAACTATGTTGTGGGATGGTGTTGAAGCTTGGTTGATGGAAATGGAAAAGCTCTTTAATATATGTAATTACTCAGAAGTCACTAATGCAATTTGGTGAGCGTATTATCTTGTTAGAGAAATAACAACATGGTGGGAAAATAAGAATCTTGATATGAACCTCAAATACACTACCACCACCTGGGATTTATTCATAGTTTTATTTAGATCATGAAAGTTTCCCAAGTTGTATTTTGACTAGAAGATGACATATTTTTAAAATCCTAAGTAGGGAAATATTTTAGTGAATAAATACTAGGAATAGTTCATGAAGCTCCTAAAATATATTCCTCAATATTAGGTAGATGAAATATTTTGGATCTAAAATTTCATTATGGGATTAAAACCCAAAATTGGGTGTGAGCTAAATGTGCATGGGCCATCTACAATGGATTAGGTCTTTGAGAAGGTAGTTAAGTAGGAGCCAAAAATGAAATCTCTTGACAAGTTTAGAGAGAAGTTTAAGAAGAATTTTGGAGGTTCCAAACCCACTCTTAAGAAGAACTATAAAAGGAATGAAAATTCAAAAAAATAGTTCAAGAATTGAAATGTTATGTTTCGTAACTTCTCAGGTAGTAAGAAACTTGGTGGTGGATTCAAACCTAGTTTCAAGGGGAAATAAAAGTTAGAAAAGAAAGGGATACCTATTATATGTTTCATCTATGGAGGTGATCACTATGCTAGGGAATTCACTCAAGGAAAATCTAACGAAAAAGATAAGGGTACTACACATCATGGGAAATTTCAATAGAGAATCCATGCATCTATTACCAATCATCGATTTTATTTTCAAGTTTCACCTATTAAGGTTCCATGTAATATGTTTGGTCAACCTATTTCCATTTTTATTGATATTAGAGATATAAATTATTTTATTTCTCCATGTATGCTTTCTAAGTTGTCTAGGAAAGTTGGTTCAATGACAAATGCATGTTTAGTGTAATATGGGAATGAAGCCAAGGTCAAAGTCCATAGGGTGCTTAGTGGAGGCTATGATTGAATTACTTGAATTTAATACTATAATATATATTTACATAGCTCTACCAGGATCATATGATGTAATCCTAGAGGTGAATTAGATTGATAATCATAAATCTAAGGTATATTACTATATAAATAATGTAGAATGTCATGATGATTTTTGGAATTAGACTCAGATTCAGGGTGAGAAAATTTAGTTGAAACTTAGGCAAATTTTAACAATTCAACTTAATAAGGCTCATAATAAAGGATGTTAAACATTTATTGTTAAAATAAATTATATAAAGTAAATAAAATATTTATCCATTAAGGATTACCCTTTCTTTAATAACTTTCAAGATGTGTTTCCTGAGGAATTTATAGGATTACCACCCAAGTGATAGTTTGATATCTTAGTTGACATAATACCTAGTTTAGAAACTCAATACAAGGCACCTTACAAAATGATGACCATATATTTGGTTGAGTTTAAATAAAACTACAAGATTTTTTATCTAAAGGGTTGATTTGACTAAGTGTGTCACCATGGGTGTACTAGTTGTATTTATCCAGAAGAAGGATGGTACTCTTCACCTGTGTATTGAATATAGGATGTTGAATAAAATGAAAATCAAGAATAGGTATCCATTACTTTTCATTATTGGTCTCTTTGATCAAATTCATGGGGAAACAATTTTCTCTAAGATAAATCTCTAAGTAGGATATCACCAATTAAGGATTTGTAAATAAGATATTCCCAAAATAAAATTTAGAGCTTGGTATGGGAACTATGACTTTATAATGTTACCTTTCAAGTTAACAAATTCTTTGGAAACATTCATGAATATCATGAAAAATTTGTTTAGATATTATCTGGATCACTTTGTATTAGTTTTTCTAGATTATATCCTCATTTATTCTAAGAATGAGGAAGAACATCTACAACATCTAGAGTTGGTTTTACAGCATTTACAGAAGCACAAAATTTATGGTAAGTTATCCAAATGTGTGTTTTTATAGAGTAAAGTTTATTATTTGGGACATATTATCTTTGTAGATGGAATTTAAAGTGATCCAATGAATATAAGACCCATAATGGAATGACCAACACCCAAAAAATGTGCATGATGTAAGAAGTTTTATTGAACTAGTAGGGTATTATAGGAAATTTGTTCCACATTTCTCAAAAATAGATAACCCAATTACCTCTCTTTAGTAGAATAATCAAAGTTTTATTTTCTTGGATAAGTGTGAGAAATATTTTAAGGATTTAAAAAAGAGGCTTACAATAACACCTGTGCTAAGATTTCTTGATCCTGATGGTCAGTTCTAAATAATCATTGATGCATCTGGGGATGGTCTTAGAGGATTTCTTATGCAATATGGTTTATTTATAACATATGAGTCTAGGAAACTTATACCATATGAGGAAAATTATGTCCCACATGATCTGGAACTTGTTACAATAGTGCATGTTTTACAAGTTTAGAGGCATTATCTATTGGGGAAACCATTTGAGCTCAAGATTGAAAACTTGGGGCTCAAATATATCTTCACCCAAATGAACCTAAATGAGCATCAAAGACATTGGTTAGAGTTCTTATCTTACTATTATTTTTATATTATCTATACCAAAGGCAAAAAAAATAGAGTTGATAAGGCCTTAAGTTGTATAAGGTATATAACAATTTTGGCTACTATTAGGAGTACCTTTCATGATCAAGTTGTTAAATTCTCTCCCAGAGATTGATTTTTTGAGAAAGTTAAGAAATATTTGTTAGAGGATTATCATAACCCTAAGTTAAAAAGATTCAAGTTGGATAATGATAGTTTTAGAGGTTTAATGGTAGAATGTACATATTTAATAGAGAAAATTTGAGGAGTGTGATGCTAAAGGAATTACACAATGCCCCTTATTTAAGTCAACCTAGAGTGAATAATCTCATGGATAAGATAAAATATCTATATTTATTAAAATTAATTAAAATGGCTATAACACATTTTGTGTCTTATTTTTTTGAGTGTTAGCATGTGAAAGTTGAACATGTGCATCTAAAAAGATTGTTGTATTCTTATGATATACCAGAATGGACGTGGCAGGTAATTAGTATAGAATTTTTAAAAGGTTTATCATTATCATAGAACTAACATGACATGATATTGGTGGTATTTGACAAATTAAGGTATCTCACTTCATACAAGATAATTTGATTGGTGATGCACCAATACTTGAGAAAAGATTCATGAAATAGGTGTACCAGTTACATGGGTTTATAGAGAATATCATTTATAATCAATATCAAAGGATGACATCTAGGTTTTGTTTGAATCTAAATTTAGTTTTAGGCACATAATTGAATTTTACTATTGAATATTATCTATAAATAGATGGACAAACAAAGAGATTAAATCATGTTCTATAAGATCTTCTTTGAATGTATTTCATGGATCAACAATACAAGTGGGAAGAGTATCTTCCAATAGTAGATTTTTCTTATAATAACACTTAAAAATCATATTTAAAGATGTCTCCATTTGAATCATTATATGGAAGGAGGTGTCAAACACTAATTAGTTGAGACAAGATTAAAAATAGGGTGGTCCTTGATCCTAAAATGCTTCTAGAAATGGAGTAGGTCAAGTTAATCAGACACGGATGGTTGAAGCCAGTGATAGACAAAAAAGCTATGTTGATCTAAAAAGGTCAATGAGATAATTTTATATTATTGATAAATTATTTTTGAGGGTTAATCCTTATAATATCTTGATTATGTTTGGTAAATCAGTGAAGCTTTCACCAAGATATGTGGTACACTTGAAGGCCTTCGAAGTGAGAAATATTATTGCATATAGGATTTCCTTTCCACCATATTCAACTATCTTACATAATGTTTTTCATGTGTCCTATCTTAAAAAGTATGTAGCTTATCCTTCTCATATATTGGATTATAATGCTTTATAGGTTATGGATCCTAGGGTGGTCATAGTAAAACCAGTCATAATAATTGAAACTCACAAACATGTTTTGCATAATAGGGAAGTGTCACAGTACAAGGTCCAAAGGGACCAATATTCTGAAGATATTTCCACTTGGGAAGACTATGATGAGTTCTATATGATGTTTCCCCATCTATTTGCTTAGAGCATTTACTATTTTTATTGATTTACTATTATATGCTATTTAATTTTAGAACTTTGGTTTGAAATAAGTGTGATTAGGATGATGACCATTTTTAGGGGGGAAAGGATCTTACATCTTGATTTCCTCACTAAACTTGATTTGCTTATTAAATAAATATTAATAGGGTTAATATTTTTTAATTACTACTATAACAAATTATTCTCATTATGTTGATGTATAGAAAAACATATAATGATTATTTTGTGTGGCTCATTACTTGATTGGTTAGTTTTATATTAGTTTCATATGCATATGGATTATGTTCATTCTATATTATTGTCATTTATCAATGTTTATATTTATTATAATGGTTAAAGGATAAATACCATTTGTATTTGTGAGGTGCATGCATGAGGAAGTCCACTCTCTAGACAAATATGGAGGGATAGTATCTTCAGGGAGAGTGTTGTAGATGAATATACTGGAGGCTTATATATTTGATAATAAACCTAACAAACACCATGAAGTACAATAAATGCATTTTTTATTTAATTTCATTGTGTTCTATTAATTCATGCTTGGATTTGTTATGGTTTAGATCAGTGTTTAGATGTTATTTAGTCTTGTTTACAATTATGACTATTTACAATGATTATTATGTGGTTGCCATTATGGAATGTTTGGTTATATACATTATTTATAGACATTAAATTTTATATTATTTTCATAATCCCATACATGTGGGTACTTAAAAGCATTCAAATAAAATCATCATTAGAATATATATATATATATATATATATATATATATATATATATATATATATATATATACATATATATATACATATATATATATATATATATATACATATATATATATATATACATATATATATATACATACATATATATATATATATACATACATATATATATATATACATACATATATATATATATATATATATACATACATATATATATATATATACATATATATACATATACATATACATATACATATACATATATATGTATATATATATACATATACACACACACACACACACACACACATATATATATATATATATGTATATGGTAAAGAATTAAATTATATTTTTTTATCATATTAAAATGATTTTTATAATCTTTATTTAATGTATACCTAAGGGCTATCTAGGGTGACTTATATTCTAATTGCCCAATGGATAACTAGGTTTAATTGTTTAATGTTTCGTTTGATTATTTAGGGTTTTGTAGATAGGCATTAAAGTTTTATTAAAACATAATTCTTATGATTATTGGCATATTATGATGTCAACCCTAATTCTAGAAGCTATCATTTATTTTGTTTTATTTTTGGTCATTTGAACCATGTAACTTAGTGGCTAGGGTTTGACTACAAGCTGGAGAGAAGTAATGGGGAGATTGTGAGTTTGATGGTTGAGCTATGAGATGTGGGAAGCATCATGAGAATTTTTGGTCTAATGGAGAGTCATGATTAGAGTGATAGAGAATGGGTTCCAATTATATTAGGGGTTTTTTTAAATGCATATAGTTGATGGTGAAAATAATAAATGAGGATGGAGGTTTTATATTTTAGATGGTAGCCATGGTAGATAGAGGAAAAAGAGAGGAAAAAGAAGAAATTTTAATTGCAGATAAAGGATGAAGACTACTTTAGGCAATTAAGAGGTAGGGTTTTATTCTTGGTTCATTCTAAACATTTGTATTCATGTTATGTATTCTATGGATAAAATGGTAATGGGGATTAAGAATGATTATTTTAAAATTATAAGCCCTTATTTGAATCAAGGATTTGACCCTATTGGAGGAGGAATTCCCTACAAAAAATCAAAATAATGATTCAATTATATAATATGCGAATGGAAGATTAGGGTAACTATTTTAAATATTTTATTGTGTGGTTTATATGCATGACTTAGTGTTGTTTTTTTTGGTTATTTACATGGTTGTGTGTGTTATATTATTTATGGATAAATGGCTAGGTATTAACCAAATGGATTAAATACATTACTTTGATTTAGGGTTTGATCAAGTTTTCCTATATTCATTACTAGATTGTCTATTTCTTTAATTCACTAAAATATAGTGAAGTGACTGTGCATTTCTTTGACTCACTGAAATATAGTGAAGTGACTATGTATTTCTTTGATTCATTGAAATATAGTGAAGTGACTATGTATTTATTTGATTCACTGAAATATAGTGAAGTGACTATGTATTTATTTGATTTTTTGGTATATAATGAATCTATTAAGTGTTCATTTATACATACGGTTGGGATATTGTCTTATGATTGGGTTATATTTGGATTCTTGGAATATAAAAATGAGGGTTTCATTAGATGAAAGGCATGAGTGTTATGATTTTGTAACCACATATGTTTGAATATTTTTATGGTATGGTTGGAAGATATAACTTACATTATATATCGATTGAGTGGATTGTATATCGACTGTATATAAATATCTACTAGTTGATAGTATCAAAATGATTATTCATTAACTATACTTAAATGAATATTTATGAACTGTGAGTCAATTTTATATGATATATTATGAATGAATGAATGTTATTAATAAATTAAAATGTGTATACAATTTAAATTTGTTTGTGAATATGCTATTACAAGTTAAATATGTATACTATTTATAGTTATTTGTGAATATATTATAATCATTTGACTATGTAATGATATAAGGTCAAGGTTTAATACTCATATTTAGTCTGATTTAATTAAACCATACTAGTTTACATGAATCAGTAGGGTTTTTATTTTATGATTGTTATTTTAATAAAATTATTATTAATACTTCATGTTGAGTAAAATAAATATTGATTTGATATATTGACTGAGTGGTATGAAAATTACTATAATTTACTTTGTCTTGAACATACATGAAGAAGTATGAGATTAGGGATTTATATATCAATTGTATTATTTCCTTTTATTAACCAATTGTGTGTATTATGGTTAAATGAATGTTTGATTTATACTTGTCAGACCGTGTTAGATGAGCAGTTCAAAACATAGTTTTAATATTTGAAAAATGTTTTGAAGTTGAAATATTTGTGGTCTTAGATGTTTTTTTGGGTGATTAAAATCATTCTAAATGACTTCAATAGGTCGATGCACTAAATGGTACATAATAGTATTTAATAGTTTATGTTTGTGTTTCAATGCATTTAATTCAAGTTTTAAATGTTGTGAAGTGCTAATATGATTTATATTTAGTTTAAATATGAGTATGGAATATGATAATAAAATAGAACATTTATAAATATTTATATATATAATTATGGATTATATTTAAATATGATAATATATTATTTATGGATAGTTAATTGAAACACATATGCATATATATACACACACACACACACACACATTTACATATATATATATATATATATATATATATATACATATACATATATATATATATATACATATAGATATACATATATACATACACACACACACACACACACACACACACACACACACACACACACACACACACACACACACACACACACACACACACACACACACACACACACACACAATTTAACACTTACAAATTATATGCATAGGTATGTGTCTATGTGTGTGCATGTGAGAGAGAGCGACCATATGATTAAATCAGTGGTTAAGGTTTTAAATGTATATAAATATATGTGAACATACTTGATATACATATGTATGCAGATAATTTTTTATGTAATATGTGTTTGTTTATAGTGAACAAATTTATTCATATGCAAACTGGGATTTAACCATTAATTTATAATATGTTGTTTTAGTTATAAATTATGAGTAAAATGATTGATTGTTGATTATAAAAAGTAAAGTTGGTATTTATTATTTCTTTATTAGTTGAGGATTTAATGTAAAATTATTGAATTGTATTATTTTTATTATGATTCTTGTGAATAGGGGATATTTGTATGGAATCAGTAAATTCTTAGATATTATGAAGATTGTTAGGAAATAATTATATTTTTAATATTTCCTATTTAGACAATGGACTTTGGGTTGTGTAGGAATTTAGAAAGTGTGATAGAAAATATTAAGTTGTTATTCTATTGCATGTAATAAATTCAAGTTATTTCTTTGTATTTAATTGATATGGAATTACTACTATATCTGTATGAGAATTTCATGGAAATCTTGTATATTGATTGTTTATTAAATCTAGTATTAATGACACTAAGGATTATTATCATGAGAAGGATTTCATGTTTATTTTAGAGTCATTAAAAGTTATATTAAATAAATATTAATTATGTGTGTGATTATGATTGATCTACTAGATCATTAAACTATATGAAAAATTTGTCCAAAATAATATTTATAGTTAAAATTTATCATTTCACCTATTTAATTATGTGTATGTATACACACGATATCATGTTAGAACATAATTCTTTATTATATTATGCATGTAGTTATAATCTTACAATACATGGGTTCTAGTTGACTTCTTGATACTTGCACCATTATCATCTTCTAATTCATGAAGAGAGGGACATTAATTAATTGGGAATTATGTGGGGGATATATGGTGTGTGGTTGGTGTAGAAAATCACTCTGATGATGCTCTTCTTCTCCTCTAATAGTCAGTCAATAGAGACTTTTACTCATGACTTTAGTTTATATACATATGACAAGTTTATGGATACTTTCTAGTTCCATGGATCACTATATTTATTTATATCCTATATAATGTAAAAACATTGTATTTCTATACTTGATAAATAACATATTGGTTAATCTTATTGTATAATGTTATGGTATAACTTTCGGTAGTTGGTTGAGTTATTATTCGATAGATGTATTTATGTGATGGATTGAATTTTTAATTTTATAGAATGTGATAACTTGATCATTATCTAAATGAATCATAATGGTTTATTATGTAATATGAACTTATTTAAATATCAATTGAGTTATTTGGGAATCATTTAGTTTGATTATTAAAGTAAAATTTAAAAAAAATTACCATTTTTAGAGTTAAACCCAATGGGTTTCTAACAACAATAAAATGTAATGATAATCCAACTAAATGAATATGTAAAATATGTAGTTGGAAACATGGAATGGAACACATAATGAAACCTAAATTAGACACAATTGAGCAACATTGTGGAAAAATATGTTTTAGTGAGGCAATAATAAAACTAACTTTCAGGTTGAATTTCTGTAGAGAGTGGTATCAGAGCAAGAAAGAAAGTGTGGTGATCTCAGGTAAAAGAAGAGGTGAAATAATTAAAGTGATTGGACAAGGAATACTCTCATGAAATCAAATTTTTAAATAAAATGTATTCCCTTTATTAAAATTTAGTGTCAACATTTAAAAAAGTATTCAAATATTATTATTTTCAAATACATTTTTCAAAGCCTATGATTGCAGGATATATAATACATTGAGAATTTAATTTTGTAGGGTTGTATGCCTAAGAATAAATAAAATTAATTATCCTCCTCCATTTTGAATCCTGATAATCCTATAGAAACTGCTTTTTTGAATTGAATTATAAAAATTCTACCCAAATAGTCAACATTAGACAATTATAAAACCTTTTCCAAGCTTGAAAACCCATGGAAATATATTTTACATATTTCATAAGTGTGTGTAATAAATATGAAATGAATTTTCTGAGTATCATTATCATTTAGAGTCTTTTTATACCAAAAATATGACCACAAATAACCCTAAAATC
The DNA here is from genome assembly GCA_037957365.1 of Torreya grandis. Classification (NCBI taxonomy): domain Eukaryota; kingdom Viridiplantae; phylum Streptophyta; class Pinopsida; order Cupressales; family Taxaceae; genus Torreya; species Torreya grandis. The sequence continues at coordinate 162,358 of JARHVA010008988.1, read as the reverse complement.
TTTTAAATCAAAATTTTAGAGTTATACAACCTTTATTTGCACCTGTATGGCTCCCATGGCATCTTAAAAACTTCAACCATCATCCTATTATTGAAAATTTTCTCAATCAAAACCTCAACATGATTAAAATTTACAATTATATGGATTATTTAGATATGTATTGCTTGTACAGACATGGGAGAGTCATATATATATTTTTTGGAGTAAAATGTTGTCATCGAGCAACCATGACATTAAAATAACTAGGGAAAAATAAAAGATTCATTTTCAAATCTTTTGATATAGTTTGATAATATATTAGGGTTTGGGATTTCCACCAAATATCAAAGTTTTTTAACCTTTTTCAAAAAAAATCATTGATGGAAAATAATTTCTTGGTAAAGTGAAAATAATTATTTTCGTAGAGACAAAAATCAAGGTGAAATATAAATTTCTCTCTATCTATCTTGTAAAGGATCATAGAGCTATTGGAAAAGATAATTTTGTATGAACCCTTAGAAGTTGTAGGTTTAGGTTTCAAGTATCACTTTTGGTCAACTTTTATATTTGGTCAATTTACCTTTTTGAGGAATATTGCATTTTTTGGAATCCTTTTCATGTTTTATATATTTCAAAGGGCATAAATCATGCAAAAGTGTGAAAATTAGTGGGAGAAAAGGAATAATTATGTGTTTTATTTTATTTTATTTAAAGGGGGATTTTTTTGAATTAGGGTAACCAAACCCCAGGATAAGTACAAACAAAAAATGAACCATGGTCTGTCAATGACCAAACAAGAAATATGACAAGAACAAGCCTGAAGACAGCTAAAAAATGGCTTCAAAATGAATAAAAAACAACCAAAGAAACTATTATAAATCGAAACTACCAAAAACATCCTCCCAAAAAGACTTAATATTTTCAAGGTTCATATCAATTTATAGTAATAATTTATCTTGGTCCATACCATACTGGGATCCATTTCTCTACCCCTTCTTTCCCTTTCGTTTGCCACTAAAACTAGGCTCAAAAATCTCATTAAGGTGAGCTTGAAGATTTTCAAGATTATGTATGCCCTCATAAATAGAATATTTATGACAACTCCCTAAAAATCTCATCTTGTTATATAGTTTCTCATTCTCCTATTCTAATAGCTCCACCCTAAATGATAAACTATGGATTTGTTGATCCTCCTCCCTAGCTAAAAATATTTGACTCGTCCTTTAGTTTTCCTAATGAAGGGAGTTAAACTCACCTTTTAGCTCTATGATCTCTCACATAAACCACTGCATAATATAATTTTGAATTTCAAGCTATTTTAATATCCTATTTGAGATCTCCTTTCCTTTATGTGAGGTAACCAAATTTTTAAAGGCCTCATTCTAATCTTTTAGATGCTTTTTTTGAGATGTTTCCCTTTATTTGTAGGAACATATTTGGGCTCCTTGTTCACATTATCAACTACCAAATTTAGATCTAATTTATTTCCCTATTTCACTAATTTTTGACACTTTCCTAGATATTCACTTCCATTTTCATCATTAACAAAATCCCCCACCTGATCTCCCTCTTTACTATGCATGTCTTGAAGTCCTTATTTCCCCTATTTCCCTTGATTGGACCCTGTAGGCTTAGATGCACTTTCTAGTATTTTTTTAATATTTTCCTAAGGATTATGATTATTTTATTTACCCTTTTTAATTATATTATCGATAAGTTTCTTAATGTTCTCAATATTCTTAGTAACCTTGCTTGTACTCCTATCATATTTTATCTAAACTTTTCAAATTTTATGATAACAACAATCCCCTCCTCTGTCTTTTCCTTTTAGGGATGGGATATGTCTAGGTTGATTTGATTCATACACTTAAAATATTTTAATATAAGTTATATTACTCCCTCATGTCTAGGAGTTGAGTAATTTCAATGTTTAATCTTTATGATTGACATTTCCAAGGATTTTAGAATAAAAAATGAAAGACTAAAGGGCACACCATGCCTAAAATAATTCAACATTCTTAATAAGGACCATAAAACCACATTATAACTACCTTCTAAGGTGAAATATTATATTAGGTGAAATAAAAGCTTCACATATAGATTGGGTAAGGATTCTTGATCAAAACCATTATTTAGATGCTCTAGTTTCTCTCCCTCCTTAATAAATGCCTCTTTGTCCAATTTGAAATCCTTCAATGAGTAATAACTATTTTTTTCCTCAATCACCAACCTAGTCACATGAGAAATGAGTTCCTCTATGATATTGAGGCTAGCTCCATTGATTGAAACTATTCCATCCTCCTAGGATTTTGTAAATAGGGTTGAGAAATGCCTATCATAGCCTTTGATCTTCTCCATAAATCAAACAAAACTTGGGACTTGCAGGACTGCCCATAATATTTAATTTTTCATAACTTCAAGATGCAATTTTAGTTCTATTATATCATGTACTCCCATGGTTCTTTCTTTATAGACACCCCAACTTTCCCTATTATTGGACTTCACCAAATCAAACTATGAGGAAATGCAGACATGTTTTTGTGATTTGGCCATCTAATAAATGTTTAGAGGCATCTAGTAACTTCCCATTAAGACCTGAAAGAATTAAAAAAACCATATGAGTCCCTAACTCAATAGAGACCCGTCAAATTTCCCTCTAGGTATTAGAGGCTTTACCACTATGCTTAAAGTTATGAATATTAGGATTTCCTTCATTTTTAATCTTTAAAAATAGCTCCCTGGGGAGATCTTCATAACCAATCCAAGTCATAAAACTCATAGTATTCACTCTTTTATTGGAGAACCATTCTACTATACCATTCCCTTTTATATAAGTGTGTTGAATGGTAACTTAATGAAAAGAGTCTACTATAACTATAGCTTCCTCTAATACTTGTTTGATAGACCAGCTAATTTCATTTTTACTAGATAAATACTTTACAATATTTAGAGAGTCTCCCTCCACCAATAAATTTTGTACATTTAATTACTTTGTCAATCTGAACCCTCATAATGATGCTAGAGTTTCTACCCAGTGATTTGACCTCACATCCATGTCTCTAGAATATTTAGTAATTAAATTTCCCTTAGGAAATCTAATGATTACACCTATACTCACTAAACCTAGGTTTCCTTTTGAGCTTCATCCAGACCTCAGAGGGAGGCTCCCATTTTATTATTTTCTTGATTTCATCTTTATGGTCTGGTTTACTCAACTTAGAGGAATCTATTTGCCAATTTATAGCTTGCATTTGATCAAAATGAAGTAAGCTTTTAATTTTCTTAATTGGGAAAAAATTATAATTTTCCTTAATGAGACCAAAAATCCTTGTTGAGATAACTTTGTTGGTGTATTTATTTCCCCTACAAATTATGTTATTGTATTCTCCCTAGATCTCCAAAATGATATCAAGTAAAGTCAGTTTCCAAAGTTTCTTGAGGTGAACATTTTAAAATGGCCATTCCCAAGATAGTGACACTTCCATTAGAGAACCTACGTGAACCCACAAGGCATTAAATTTGTCAATAAAATGGATTAAAAACTTGGGAGATAAAGAGAAGTTTACAAGCAAATAAAAGACCACTTCATTGTCCTCTTTACATAACACACATTTGTTGATAATAATGCAACCTATTTTTATAATATTATAAATTGTTAGGATGATATTTTGAATCACCACCCATAATAATATTTTTGTATTAATCCATTTATCCAAAATAATCTCCTAGCTAACATTAAGCTCAGGTTTTTGATCTAGTAGGTTATAACATGATTTTACTTTATACTGACCATTGAAGGAGTCTGTCTAGATCATTTGAAATTCTCTAATAATACAAAGGGTGTGCAAATTTTTTAAATGATTATTTGGGATATAAATATATAGCATGTTTTCTTGATTTAAATTTTAAAAGCCTGGCCTTTTTGAGTTTTTAACTCCCTCTAGTCTTGCCAATAGGATGCTACCTTACAACCATTTTATGCCTCATGTTATCTTAAAAATACAATCCTATATCACTCTAATATAGAGGCATATCATAAGTCCAATTATCCCTTCATAAATCAACCCTACATACATTACTTATCTTCTATTTGGAACTTAAAATTATCAACCACTTATTACAAATTAAGAAGTTTCAGATATTTGAGCCCCTAACAAATTGTTCATATGCCAAGATGTAGATAGTATCCCTTCCTTTAAGATATTTAAAAGAGATTATTTTAACCTAAACTAATTTCAACTTACATAATCTCCAAATAATTTTTTTTTGAGGTCTTTATTGATCAACTACAAATTTCTTAAGCCAAATTTGCCATATCTTTTCTTAGAGTAAACCTTACTCCAAGTCACAAGATATATTTTTTTCTTCCATTCCAACCCAAATAAAGTTTCATTAAATATTATTTAATTTATCCTCCAGTACTTTAGGCAAATTTAATAATGAAATAATATACACCGAAAGAATTTGTAGGACACTTTTAATTAAAATAACCTTGCCATCTAGTGATAAAATCTTACCTTTCCAACCTGCAATATTTTCTTAGAATCTTTCAATAAAAGGATTCCATGCTACCACCTCAATTTGAATACTAAATAGGGGCATTCCTAGTAAGTGGATGAAATTTCCTTGATTTACAATCCTAGGAGCATCTCTATCCTAGCTTGTCTATCCACTAGCATATTAAATAAATACATAAAACTCTTATCAAAATTAATTTTTTGGTTATAGACATTTTCATACATCACCAATATCTTTCTAATATATTTTTTTATTATTTTGGCCATTTTATCCCACATACCAAGCTTCTACCTAGATGTAGTAAAGTGTCTTGAAGATAAAAAAATGGAGCAAGAACTAAGCAAGTTCTAGATGGAATGAAAGGACCTAAGGGATCATGCAATTTGCAATGATTTTGAAGTACTTTAATCTCACTTAAAGTATAATATATCAATTTATAATGATAGGAATATAGTTATAGAGACCCCATGGGATGTCAAGAGTTCTTAGAATGACCTATAAGTGCATAACATTCATCTGGTTCTTCGTTGTGTTCATCTAAACATTTTGGGTCAAGTGGTAGAAATTATGAGTAGGTAATTTTTTGACTCCATCATTGCCATGTGTAGATGAGTCAAGAATAATTGGTCATATGGGTCTATTCACATTAGTCCCAAGAACATATGTATGAAGTTTTAGGTTATTTGACAAAATAAATTAGAAGATATGAAGTCTCAAAGTTGGTCTCCCAAGCAAATTTTTCTAAGTTTCTATACTTAGCCATTTTAGAAGAAGTTCAAATAGAGCTGAGTGGGAAGTTTGATAATTATGTCTCACACATGTGTTAGTCTCAAAGGAAAATGGGCCTATGGGTTTGTTTATCTTAGTCCCTAGTTCTACTTTCTAATATTTAGTACATGCATCTAAGCATGATGAAATTTATTCATGTTCAAATATGGCTCCTTAGATAAAAATCAACTAGTTTCCATACTTAGCTATTTTCAACTAGTCCATCAGTGGGACATCACATAAGATAAAATGGACCAGCCAATGTTTGAATTTAATATCATCACTCAGAAGCATTTTAAGACCAATGGATCATGCACAATTATATATCTTCATGATAGGATCATCCTCCAAATTTTTCATGCCCGTGCAAGATTTCTAGCTCAAGATATAAATCTTTAAAGATGGACCTGTAACATAAAATCTTCACACTAATCCCAAGTTTAAGCTTGAGTAAAATAAATCCTTTTGATATTAAATATGATGGTCATGTGAATGTCAATTATGATCACATGAATGCCATTTGATGAGAGAAAGGACATCAATTTTAAGATAATGAATTAGTTTTTGGCTTTAAAATAGTGGATCCTAGTTGATCTAATGGTCTATGTTGCATTGTACACCATAATCTAATGATACGAGCAAAGGTCAAAGGGTCAGATATCTTGAGAGATCAACAAGTGATGTAAATGCATGAATTGATAAATTAATAGGGGATCCTAAAATCAAATGGTACATTTTAAACATGGTGTAATCTTGGACAAAGTTGACAATTCAAGAGACAAGATTGATAGCTCTCTCTCATTCATATTGAGTAGGATCAATGGTGCGAGATTAGTCAATGAGTCAAGGATCTAGATCACATATCAAATAAGAAATAAATTAAATGTCAAGAAGCCAAGGATAATTTTAGATCAGAGTACACACAACTATTTTAGAGTCATTTTTCCACCATTTAATCTTGATCAAACACCATGAAAAAGCCATAATCCATGTAATAAAGTATGAAGAACATAAAGGGACTACCCATGAGGCTAAATATGGACCTTTATCTCATAAGTTTGAATCATAGTGGGATATTTCTTTAACTATGTTTTCCATTACTAAAATAAGGAGATAAAATTTTAAAGGGTTCCATGAAGGTATACAAGTGGATGCCAATAGTTCATCTCCAAGACCAAATTTCATGAAAAAGACCTCTTCTCTTCACTATGCATGCCATGATAAACTAGTTAGGAACAATTGATAACAAGACAAAATTATAACAAACTAGCCTAGTTATTGTAACTACATAGATGGTGGAATAAAAAATATATCAACTTGAATTCACTATTACAATAAGAAGGAACATCAATGTAACTATGCAACCACTTGAATTAACTTGAATCAATCAGAAGTGTTTCAATGAGATTAATTTTCAAAGTTAGTTGTAACAATATTTCACATGGATTCAAGCTCATTTGATTCTATTTTGAGTGCCAAAACTCCCTCTCTCTTATTACCTTTCTTCTATAAATAGAGCCTTCAAGGTATTGTTTTTAATCCCTTAGGTTGGTATGACTAGACTCTGCCAGAATTGTATTCAACACCTCTTGGAGTAGTGAATAAAGAATTTTGTAGTAATTTATTAATCTTTATTTAGTATTTTATGTGTGTTTAATATTTAAATTTTATTTTTATCTTACTCTTGTATGTCAAAGCCTAACCTAAGTGCTATCAAATTTCTTTTTAGGTCATATAATGTGTTTAGCATTGATCTCTTATGAATATAATGGACAACCAAATTTAAGTGTCCTTAACAAGACCTTATTTTCATTTTTCCCTAATCTAAGTGTATCAAACTAACCTCTATATGAAATGATGTTACACAAAAACTATAATACAAATTGAATTAGCTTCTTTCATAGTCCATTAGTGTGATAAATAATCTGAGTTCAAGAGTGGATATGATAAATTCATGGTGCATCACCACATATTAAAATAAGTTTTAATTTATTCAAATTAATTCAATCTTTTCACCCCAACAAGTTTTAGGTTTTAGGAGTAAAGGTCTGAATTATAAAATCTAAGGAGCTAGCCTAATAAAAAATCCCAGAGGTCTGGTCTAAATATAGGCATCCCACAACCTTAGACCATTCCTATGTTAATCTAGGTATGGGTTAGACTTGAAAAAATCTAACCTCTATTAAGTGTTATCTGGATAGCTAACAATTCTAGCATCCTAATGGGACCCACCTATTTCCATAATTTAGCATATCTCAGTATAGTAGTAACTTCTATAGTTTTATTTCCATATTTACATATGTTTTCATGCCCCTAAGAGTTGTCACAAGATCCTCTATAAGAGAGAAGGATATAGATTTCTTTGAGATATCTTTATGATGAACAAAGAAGAAGATATCCTCTCAGTCAAATTCTATACCTACACCTCTTATTCCTCCTATTAAGGCCAATATTATTCAGCCAAACATTTTCATAAATCCCATACCTTAAATGGTTCTTCCTAGAAGGCAAGCCTTTATGCCATTCAATGGTGGTAGCCCTTTGAACCTTACCTAATGGGATGGCATTACAATCTCATCTTTGAAGTCTCTTCCTTATTTTATAGGAGAAAAGATAGTTACTCCTATAGAACATATTGCAGATATTGCTAGCCTATGTTTAATGCATCATGTGACTTAGGAAAATGTATCAATAAGGTTGTTAGCAAATTATTTCAAAGGGAAAACACTTCAATGGTAAAAAGTATTGGCTCCTGCACAAATAAAAAATTGGGATGAATTAGGAGAAGTCCTATGCAAGCACTTTGATGATAAGAGTGATCATATTTAACTAGTTGAACAACTTAGAATAATCAATAGATTCAATCATGAATTCATGATGGATTTTAACTATAGATTCTTGAAGACCTTGGATAGAATTCCTATAGTAATTAATCCTAAACCCAAATATGCCTTTTTATACTATTTAAAGGCTCTTAATTGAAATTTATCTATGATTATTCAATCCATAGGAGGGAACACTCTACCTAAATATTTTGAAGTAGCAATTAAGGCTAAAAACTGCCTTATACAAGTAGGCAATTTGTCTCCAAGGCTACCAATGCCTCTCTTTATATAGATACATCCTCTTGCTACAATTATTAATCAAATTATAGATTTAATTTTTTTATATCAAAGATAAGGTGATCAAACTAATAGATTGGGGAAGATAGAGAGTCATCTCAAATCTCAGAATAACAAGTTAGTTTCAATGGAGATGCAGTATGCTCTACCCTACAGGGAATATCAAAATACTAATTAGAATTATTAGTATAAAATGCCACACTATCAATCTAATCAATAATGGCAAGGGTAGAAACCTTAGTTAAGGTAATACAATCCTAATGTTCCAAGTAATTCTAGACCTTTTATGCCAACTCAGAACAACTATCCTCAAGAAGGTCAATGGTAGTCATAGGGATAGTCCAATGAGATGGTGGTCATTACTTGAGAAATATATCAAGACCATGGTTCATAACATGATCCTTCATTCTAAGGTCATGATATGATGCTTCCTCCACCACAAGCCCCCAAAATGAGTCATGATAACATTCCTATCATGTCATTATCAAAATTTCAAATCCAACAACAAGGGAGCATGGGTAAAGCACTAGCTAACATCACATGCATGAATTTTCAAGAAGGGGAACATGTGTTTGAGCATGTAACAACTAATATGGGTAAAGATTCATAAAGAATAAATGAATCAATTATGACTCAAATCAGTGATAATAAGAGGATGTTAGAGGACAACTTGGGGTAAACTTAGATTTGTTCATCATCTACATAGTCTAGTCAATAACCTACTCCTTAAAATGTAGATGCTAAATCTCCTACTAATCAATAAGTTCCCCAACCTCATGGAAAATAACATAAGTACCCCTTTGTTCCTCATATTACTCAAACAATAGGTGATGCTCCTACTTATAAGGTGAAGTCCAAACATACTAATCTTCCCTTTAATATTGTGAATCATTTAAATAAGTTTAATGTAACTATGTCCATGTATGATGCTCTATCTATCTTGGGTCAAAAGGAGATTCTCCAGTAAGATCTCTCCAAACTTTCTTATGTGGATAAGATAGATGATATAGTGAACACTATTTTCATCAATAATAGTTAGCCTAACCAAGCCCCTAACCAAGTTCCCAATCAAATTACAAGAAAAATTCAATCTCAAAATGTTATTCATCATTTTAATGTTGTTAAGCATGCCCTCCCCCCCCATTTTATTTGTCAGTCATTATAAGGTACTATTTAGTACACAATTTCATGATAGATTAAGGTGATTTAACCTCAGTGATACCTAAAGCCATAATAGATAAAATTGGGCTCAAATATGGGCCTAATGATTTTTTTCTCTGATTATATGGCTCACCCACTAAGATAGTAATCATCTTGAAAGATCTACAAATTACAAAAGCAACCTATCCAAATTATGTCATTAATTAAGGTATATTGGTGGTAGACCTACCTCCATATTTTTTCATATGCTTGTCTAGAGACTTTACTAATAATATTTGAGTATATTTGTCATATGATTAGTTAGACATGGTTTGTAAACCCATATATGGAACCAAATTTACTATAAGATCTGAGCCTATATTTAGGTTCCACCTAGAACCCTATATGCCTAATCTTACAAATACCAACTGTGCCATATTTGAAGAGGTTGAAGAGGTTATTAAACAAGAACCCCATTATAATCTTGAAGGCAGCTTAGATCTATACTTGGATGAGTGGGTAGCTGATATCCATGGATTTGATCCATATATTAACATTAAAGAGATAGACTTAAGAATGTATTGTATGCATGAAGGTGTTGTTATACCTTACTTAACTAACACTTCTCAAGAAGAGGATGGTATATGGAATTTGTTATTTGATGGCTCAAGGTCAAAGAATGAAAGTTGAGTGTGATCCAACCTAATTTCATCCTCAGGTCAAAAGTACCATTTAGATGTAAGACTCTAATTTATTTGTACATCAAATACAGCTAAATATGAAGCTCTTTAGCATGGTTTGTAAGAAGCAAGAAAGAGAGCTATCAAGCTCTTCCACATCAAGGGTGATAGTGATCTTGTAGTAAAATAATAAGAGGCATAATTATAGCCAAGAATCACCATTTGAAAGCCTATAAGCACTAGTTATGGGACCTCAATGAGTATTTCTTGGCATTTAATATCCAGTCCAGACCAAGAGAAGCAAACTAACATATAGATAGGCTTGCTAACATTAGTGCCTAATATGAGATAGTAGGATTCAAAGGAAACCAAATAAAATATAAGGTCAAGGTTATATGCATAATATCTATACCTGATAATGAGGTGAGTTGGCAAGTCTTTAACAATGATGATTAAATCATATGTTTTCTAATACAAGAGGCATAATTCTACCATAGAAACCAAGACAAGTTCCAAAATTAATATGATGATCAGATAGTAAAATTAAGGTCTAATAAGCTACCCAAAGGGCTTGTGACATTCTAAATCATCTTTAATTAAGATGACCAAGTAAGAAAATGGAAATCATTTATCTCAGCTAAGGAAAAACACTATGAAAAGATAGAGATCTTTAAGGACAAATTACTAAATATAGGAAAGGTCATTATAATAGAGGAAAGAGATACATTTTTTATTTTGTACCAATAATTTTATGATATATTTATTTAGATTACAAATACTTGAAAGGGTTGGAACCCAGTCTTGCACAACACACCATTGAATAACAAAGTAATGCTAAGATAGTCAAGTAGAAAAAAAGGCATGTCAACCCAAGAGTAGAGGACCTCATGACAAGAGAAATCTATAAATTGATTGAATCAAAGATAATATTTATAATTAAACATTCCTCATGGGTAGAAAACCTTGTGATAATGAGGATAAATAATGGAGATATTCTTTTATGTGTTGAATTTAGTGACTTTAATAAGGTGTCCACAGAAGACCATTACCCATAGCCCTCCATAGATCAAATCCTTTAAAAGGTGGTAGATTCTCAAAGGTTATCATTTCTTGATGTCTATTCTGGCTATAATCAAATCATGGTAGAAGAATAAGATAGGCATAATACTACATTCACTACAAAATGGGGAACCTATGCATATTGTAAAATGATTTTTTGACTCTCCAATGCTGGAGCCACCTTACAAAGAGAAATGGATGTTGATTTTCTTGGTCTTTTGAATAATATGGTTTTAGGTTATCTTGATGATATAATGATATTCTCAAATAATCCTAATGATCACCTAACACACTTGAGAGCTATTTTTGATAGATGCAGACAATTTGGAGTTTCTTTAAATCCAAAGAAATGCATTTTTTGGTACATGAAGGAAGAATTATTGGGAATGTGGTATCCAAATCTGGTATTTATCTTAATTCAAAGAGGAAGCAATATTTTATCTATCATTACCAAAACATAAGAAAGGATTATAAATCTTCTTGGGAAATATCAACTTGATCAGAAGGTTCATTTTAGGCTTTGCATTGATCGTCAAACCTCTCACTCATATGTTAAGAAAAAGTAGAGATTTTACATGGAAATGAGAAAGTAAGAGAATATTTAAATCCATTAAAGAGTACATATCTCATTCCCCCACACTTCTAAATCCATATTTTAATAGATAATTCTATTTGTATGCCATCTCTACATTAGATGCAATTTCAGTCATGTTTATGCAGTAGAATGATGAAGGTATGGATCAACCCATTAATTTTGTTAGTAAATATTTGGAATGTTATGAAGAAAGATATGTCTTTGTTAATAAACATGTACTTGTTATTTTAAGAAGTTTGAATAAATTTAGGCATCTAGTTTCAAACAATAAGATTATATTAATTGTAGCTTATCCAAGTGTGAAGGATTTCATCCTCAATAGAGACTTGAATGAGAAGAGAGTTGGATGGGTCACTAAGTGTATGAAGTATGACATTAAATTCAAGGTCACAAAGCTAGTCTGAGGTAAATTATTGTGTGAACATCTTGTATAAAATTTGAGAGAAGAAATATAGATAGTTTTGGTAATTCAAGACACTCAACATGGACTTGGAAATACTCCTCCTACAAGCTTGACATAGGATATTGCTAGATTTATTAAAACAAGAGAGTGTTCAATAGGTTTTAATGAATCATTAAGAAGACACTTCATTCTATAATTAGTACCATACATTCTAATTGATGGAGTGATATTCAAAAAATACATTCGATGTATGCTCTTAAGATGTGTTGAAACTAACTAATTTGATAAGCTTCTCAACCATTTTCAAGATAGTCCTTCAAGAGGCCATTTTGTAGCTAGGACCACAACTACAAAAATCATTATAACTAGCTACTTTTGGCCTAATTTATTTAGATATGCACATACATGGATTAGGAAATGTGAAAAATGTGCAATGTTTATATGGAAACAAAAATTAGCTACTATACCATTGAGGCTTATTCAGGTTGAATAGATTTTCATACAATAGGGTTTAGAATTCATTTCCATGATTATTCCTCCATCTAATAATAGTCATAGGTGGGTTTTGATAGCTATAGACTACTTCACCAGGTGGGTGAAATTAGTTCCATTGAATCAAGTTAAATTTAAGAGGCCCTAATGGAAAACCTATCATAAATTTTTGGTGCATCAAGGAAAATTTGATTTGTAGCTATGGTGAATCCTCTATGGGAAATGACAAATCTATAGGTTGGATACAATGGCTAAACTAAATGGCTTTAAATCTTTAAAAAAAAATTATAAATCTAAAACTTCCCAAAACCTAAATATTATTGCATATTTGGATTCTTATTGAAGAGATATGCAATTTCAAAAAAAACAATCATCATAATTTGAGTTCATATACAAAATTTATGGCCTCCAAAATTTGGTAGTTAGTTACGTCATTCAGTTATGTCATCCAATTGTGTTGTATGGTTTTGTCATATAGTTTGGTCATAGCTTTTCAACCATTTGGTTATGTCATTTTTCAAAATTATATGACCAAACTATATGAACAAACTATATGACATAAGAGGATGACATAACCAAATGATATAAATGAATGACACAACTGACTGCCAACTTTTGAAGGTCGTAAATTTAACATATGGACTTGGATTGTGATGATTGTTTTTTAAAATTTCATATATCTTTGAGAGGAATCTAAATATGAAATAATATTTATGTTTTGGGAATTTATTTATACTTTTCATCTCTATGATTGGCACTATCAGAAGGTATTATCATTAAACACTATCATTCAGTTCCTCCACTCAACATGATCATTTGGTATTATTGTCCTCTAGTTATGGTTCTACTTGTTATCTTGTTTGATATCATGGGGTGTTTTTACTATATATATATATATATATATATATATATATATATATATATATATATATATATATATATTTGTGTGTGTGTGTGTGTGTGTGGATAATTAAAGTGTAGTATTATATATTATTTTAAACGCTTCGTTAGCCAACCCTTAAAATTATTTATATCCCTAAAAATTTGGCAATTTGGTCCCATTTATAGACCCTAAAAATTTATCAAAACTAAAATCTAAAAAATGGAATATTTGTGAATTAATGAATATTGACCTATAAAACTTACCTTGGTCTTTTTGCATGTTTCATAAGGTTTGATAAATAAAATTATAAAAGGATTTTTCTATAAATAAAAATTAAAGGTAACTCATTATTCTTGTCTTGACAATATTTATTGAGAACTTACATACTATTTCACATTGATAATTTCTATCATATTCTTCCCATATTCAAGATTATTCAAAAAGATAAGAAATAAGACAAGTCTTAAGAATCACAAACAAAGTAAAGATCTATCATTTTCAAGTATCAAATCCATATTTATATTTGTATATATAGAGTCAAGGAACATAATTAAATAATCACTCTAATTGGGAAATCTATATGTAACTTGATTATTCTTTATATTTTTTCCCAAAAATATCAAAATATCAAGAATCCTAAAGGAAACCCCCTAATTATTTTTTAAAATTCCTTGAATTGACCCAAAACACCCATTTCCTTAAAAATTCAAAAATTTAAAACTTTGCCTATAATTTTTAGTTTGCAAAATTGCTTCTTGAGCTCCAAATCCCATAATGCATTAGCTAGAATAATCTACATATCTATCTACAATTTTTTATTTTACAAATTTCAAATTAAATTTAGACCTCTGTATCCCATAATACTAGAGATGGAATAAACCAAAAATCCACTTATGATTTACAATTTGAAAAATTACAAATTACAAGTGGAGTTTTGATTCCCACAAACTAAGTACCCCATAGAAACTAGAACTTAGACTACAATTTGCAACTTGAAAAATTAAAAATTGTAGGTAGAGTTCTTCTTGTTACAAAACACTCTATCCAAAATCTAAAACTTGAAGGGCAATTTAGAATTTACAAAATTACAAATTGCAATCTAGGTTTAACTTCACACCAAAAATGTAGCCCATGGGATCTAGAACTCCAAGTGTAATTTATGATTTTTCAAAATTGAAAATTGTTCTTGGAGTTTCACCTTCCCATTTTCAAAAAGGTCAAATTATCCTTATCCATGGAATCTAAAGGTCCATGTATAATTTTCAAAATTGCAAAATTGATTGAAGAATTTGAGGTTCTACCAACTACCACCTTTGAAGCATTAATTTTTAGGGGGGTCTATATAAGCATGGAATTATGTTTGATTTAGTGATTTTTTAATCTTCTTAATTACGTTTGAGATCCTACCTTAAATTATGAACTTGACCTCAATCCATAACTATAAATCAAGAAATGACCTCGAGCCACAATTGCAAGCCATGCCTCAAACCTTATGCCATGACCTATTCCACCCCTATATAGTATTCCTTTGATCCTTCAACATTATACTCCATATTTATATGCAAAAATCATACTTATTTTCCATTTTCTTATAGATGTAGTTGTAGGTTGGGGTTTTCATTTCGTAGATTCTTTAAGGGATTTGTTTTTTTTCATAATAGTTTTCTAGGATTTCTTGTTAGGTATTTTTTCTACAAAGTCATGATTTGAAAGTTTTCTTTGTGCACTAAAAACCTAGGGTTTTCCACAAATTTTGCATTCAAGTATAAGGCTTGCAATTTCAAACCAGAGAATATTTATTGTTTTATCCATCGACACTACTTATATACTCTCGACCTACTAAAAGCACCTCCCATTTCTATGTGATTTAAACCTACAAACTATAACATATAACCCCATAGACTTTTCCATTATTTCAATCAAATCCCAATTCTATAGACTTTCTTATTTCTCAAAATAGTTCCAAGTTTCGTTAGAGTTTCCACATGTAATTCACACCTCCAATATCTACTAGATATTTCAATCTAATTTTGTACCTATAATTTACCATGGAATTTTTACCTACTCGGAACAACTCTAAGTTCCACCAGAGTTTCCACTTACTTCTAGCACCTATAAATCCTACCAAATTTTGTAGTTGGTTTTCCCTTAGTAGTCTCTCTAGAATCTATGTCTAGGAAAGAGATGAAGTTTAATTCAAAATGACCTAGTATAACTCTTAGTTTGGAATCTAATACCACTGATATTATAGACACATACTTAGGACACATTGACCTAGGTGACTTTTAGACCAAGATAAATGTGGAGTTTAAGAATGACTGAATCTAGAGTATATATGACTCTGGACTACCCCCCAAAAAAAATTCTTGATAGTGCAAAGCTTTGTGTTAGTACTTACACTAGTATAACATTATGATGTTGATAACAAAGAGGTGCTCAATGATAAAGGGGAAAGGATTCCAAATCTAGACCCAGATTTCATTGATTCAATTTTTGTGATAACATAATTTGAGATTTATCTAGATATAACTCTAGAGACATCCAAAAATTTATTTTAAGATAACAACTTATGCTAGAGATCAATGAACAAACAATGGCTAAGAATCCTTAAGGCTACTTCCACCAAATTTTCAAAGACACTAGAAAGAATTAATTTTAAGGATGAGGTTGGAGACATAATTATATTGTTTTAATGGATTAATGGTAATCCTGATACCAAGAGTTCCTAAGAGTGGATGTATCAGTACATATGGGTCATCCATGAGAATAAATAATATATTTACTAGGCCCAACTCATTTTTGACTCCTTCCAAATTATTTTATGTAGGTGCAAACCATAGGAGGTTTTTACATGACCTCCTACATAGTATTCATATTGTCTAAAGGGAGAGCTTTCATATAGCTCAACATAGTGGCTAGTGAAGCAAATAAAGTGTATAAATATTATCTTGACCTCACTTTAGAGGCCAATAAATACAAATTTAGGAGGGTCATTGATGAATTCATCTACTACATCATGAAAATATTTGATAAGGAGTTTGAGAGAGATATTATCTGATGCAACTACCATAGAGATCAACTAGTAGGGTTCTTACTTCATCTAGTTCCTAACCTACTCCTATATTAAGATATGTATATTTAGTACCTACCCATACATTTTTCCTAAATATATGAGTGATAAATGGGTATTAATGGAGCTAGCGAGATAGCCTATGGAATTTCACAATCCATTATCTAGCAACCACTCAGGAATTCATTTCCCAATTAGTATAGGTAAATACACATGCCCCTCGATATCAAAATCCAAGTGTGCCTATGCATTAAAGACATAGATACCTTAAGGGATTTGGAGGTGAGACCATACTATGATGTTCATGGCAACATCACCAGCACATTGGGAATCTCCACATATTCTAATGTCCCCTACTTTGAATATTATTGGGAAGATTTTGATGATGAAGAGGAAGATAGATTGAGGGACTACTCCAAAATGACCTTGGATCAGGTCAAAGCTTTTGATTTAGCTCTAGTCTTTGAGGAATTGGTGAATGATGAGTCCTTAGATAGATAGGGTCTACCATGATAATAAGATATACTTGTAACCCATTCTAATAGTAAGGTGGTATTTTCATGAATATTTTTCTCTTGTAGATATAACTTCCCATGTGATCAATAAAACACTCAATTAGATCAGGATTAAGGGGGTCCAAGTGACCAAGGATATAGTGATTATCATAGAAAATATATTGAATCTCAAAGAATAATTAATTCCAACATTAGTGGAGGGTCCCACTTGTGTAATAATAGAGTAATCAAATAAGCTAGTGATCTCTCATAAAAAGAAGAAATGTAAGGCCAAAAATTTATAATTAAGGAAAGAGGGAGTAATAGTAAACCAACCAATAGTCATTTCATCTGAGGACACAATTGCATTTGAAGCATCCATAGCTTGAACCCTTATATTAGTGATATTCATAACTCCCATCTCTACAGTTCATCCCCCACCTATTTCTATCATTAATATATTTATAACACCTCCACCTCCTATCTCCACTTGTCCTTCACCCCAAGTGACTCCACCATCCATTCCCACCACTTTATCCATAATAATAAGTCCATTACCAATACTAAAATCTTGTCAAGTGGGCACTTAGGCTCCCCTTTCAGTGGATATATAGGTTTACATTCCACTTTCCCTTTTTATAATTTCACTCCCTCCTTCTGTAATTCCTTTCATTTCATTTACAATTCCTTCCATTCCATCCCTGTTGATCATCAACACTAACTAGTAGTATATAGTCATGGATTTAGTCATTCCAACATTAGTTCTATTAGCAAACCTAACTCTTTGGATAAGTATTGATTCATATTAATCTCCTTCATCTTTCCTACCTTACCACCCATAAGTATCCCTATCAATTTGATTGGCTAATTTGATGATTTGGTCTCCACACTTCCACCTGCCCCTAAGTTCCAACTCCTTATATCTACTTCACTATCACTTTCATATTCCATACCCCCAGTAGAAATATTTATTCCCATTACCCTGCCTCTTCTACTTCCACATTAACCCCAATCCCTTTAATAGAGATAGGGGAGAAAAAAGTCCCATATGAAAATGTGGACCTTCAGTCTATAAATGTGGAGGAAATTGTAAATACATTTTCTGATCAATTAGTGGTAGTATCAGTGTAGGATATAACACTTGTAATTATGCCTACCAGTGCAACATATTCAATTATATATTCTCAAGTGATAGTGTCAACATAGTAGGATATTACCCCTAGTTGGTTTTCATAATAATGGGGAAGAAATGCAAGAAAATGGTGTCCCCTAGTACATTGGATTTTGGTTTTTCATATACATGAAAGAAATCCAAGAATACTCCTCAAAACTTTTCAAGGATATTATGTGAATCACTAGGGGAAAGATATGTAGAGATTATAGTTCCCCCACTAGATAGATAGAAATAATATCTAGTGGTGGGGGACTATCAAGTATGAAAAGTTTGCCTTAGAGGTCCTACAAGGGAGAGGTTGAAACATGATGTTCAATCTAACATCAAATCCCTCTTTGAGAAAATGAATAGTGATAAGGCCATTAAGGACAACATAAAAAAATGTTGAGTAACTTATAAATATATTGAATAAATTCATCAAGACCACTATTCAATTAGCACAACTTGAACTAGCATAGCCTATCACCTAGATCATAAATTAGGCAACACTTGATGTAGGGACATAAATTACCAGTAAAGGAAGGGCCTATAAGGAATGGGTAGAGGAGCACATCTCCAAAGGTAATTTTTTTTTGATATAATATTTGACCACTATTTAGCTATGAGAGAGATAAGGGTAACCTTGAGAGAATTCATTAACAAATATGAAGGAGAGATAGAATGATTTTATATTTTCTATTCAAAATTGATAGCTATGGACTCAATTGACATAGACATCTTCCTTGCAAAAACATACTAAAAATAATGGAGAACAAGAGGAATTAGATAGTGCTACTCAATTTAGAGTAAAAAATCTTACAAATGTTGCCCATAAAGCCAAAGTTGCACATGACAATGCCATCAACATGCTATATGACATGGAAGATTTTTTGAATAAATTATCATGTTGGCCAATAGTTTATGAAGATCAGCTCCTTCCAATAGAAGAGGTTTAGATTAAATTCAAATAAGTGATTGAAAAGTAATCTACACAAGATAGTATCTTTTCCTTGATTTCTATCCACCACTATATCAAGTATCATAACATGTTTGATTAGATGGGTAAAGATATTCAAGAATATAGAACTTTGAGGGAACTTTTTAATATAGCAATAGATTGTGAGATCACTAACCTCTACTCTTTTAGCCCAAATGAAGAGACAATCCAAGAGATATTCAAGGATTTTGATGCATATGTTTAGAAACTAAAGATAAAAAGTGAAAAGTGTTGGAAATAGATCAATTCTTTCTATTAAAAGCATTCTCACATATTGAATTTTCATTATTATACAAATATTGTAATGTTGCAAAAAACATATCATGTAAATTGTAGTTATCTTTTTGATAGTTTTCTTTTTTAGAAAGATCCATGTGTATTTTAAAATATCTATTTTGATATGTTGAAAATTATAAAAAGCATACTTGAAAATTACACTTCTCATTTTAACAAGTTCTTAATTGCTTAAGTTGTAAAAACACATATTAGAAATTGCAATTCCAATTTTGAAAAAGTGTTGTGACTTTTAAGTTGTAAAAGTCTCAATGAAAAACTATAGATTAGGGTTTTGCAAAAATGTAATTTGAGTTATCTTAAATTTATCCTTTTTTATAAAAATAAGTTTCACTTTGGCACCATATTTGCATAAAGAGACATTACAACAACATGAAGAAGACCCAGAGCGTTGAATGAAAGTTCCTTGGATGCCACACCAACTAAACATCAAAATCATCTCTTTCATGATAATTTTACAACTTGTTCACCATGTTGTGGATGCCATAATTGCTATTTATCATGCCTCTCTTCATGTATTTTTAATATTTTCATGTTTCTCTACTAGGTGTTGGATTTTCTATTAACTACATCTCATTTATTAGATATTTTGTATAATTATGGGAAATAAAACATTGCCCATGTTATATTTTTTTTTGTTAGGAATATTATTCTACATTTTGAATAAATATTCTACAAGATGTAACCTAGAGAATGAGAAATAATTGGAGATTTGCCTTTCTTGTCTAAGGGATTCTAGTGTATGCAAAGTATTTGAATATTTGTGGATGTTATAATTTTTATTTTAGTTAAAAAATTTAATTTGTGATATTTTCCACGCTTTTAAAAGATTGTTTTATTAGGATAAAATAATATTGTCCCTTCTATGAAAAATAACAAATATTACCTTTGATTTTCTATTTGCATAAGTTTGTGCTTCTATAAATTTCAATATATTTTTCTATTTTTTTGTGTTCATTCAAGCAAGCATTAAAATAAATTATCAAAATATTTGGTACAATAACCATTTTTAGTTTTTCAAAACTTCATTCTCAAGCCCTTTTCCCTAGTCAAACCCTAGTTTAGGAGAAAGAACACTAAAGTAGTAAAATTTCTACAAACTGATAATTTATTGGTTGCACCAAATTTAGTGTAAGGAATCTTACCTTATTTAGAGTTTCACCTCAATTTACCAAGGTCCTAAAACATGGAGGCATTCCCATTATATCATTATAGTTTCACATAGTGAGCTACTACATCAAGAAACAAGTGCAAGATCTATGTGATAATAATTTTTGGCATGCCTAGTGGGACACAAAAATTATAAATAATTGGTGATATTGTCCATGAACATTGTAAGATCCTCATAATTTTTTTGAAATAACCTATAAACTCTAGTGTCTTGTGGATTCAAAATTTCAAGGTTTATATATGCCAAGAAAACAAACAAGATCATCTACTAAAGGTAGGAGAGCTAATTTTTTGGAATTATTATTTCCATCAAAAAAGAGATCAAAATTAGTTTTATCTTTCCCTAGAAAATATCTTGAAATTTTATTTGCATCTCCTCCAAGTACTCCCACCAGATTCATACCTACCATAATGGCTATAAATTTTAATTTCATATCTTTCAATGGAGACAACCCACTCCAATTGGCCAAGTATGATGATATACCTACCTCAGCTTTAAACATCCCTCTATATTTTTTTGGTGAAAATTCCAACACTCCTATGGAACACATACAAGATATTTATAATCTTTGTTTAGTCCACAACATGGTATAAGATAATGTTACAATTATGCTCCTAGTCTCCTCTTTCAAACTTAAAGCCTTACAATGGTATAAAGTCTTCTTTCCAACTCCATATAAGTTTGGGATGATTTAGGCATTATACTATGTACTCAATTTGAAGATAAGAGTGACCACATTTCCCTAGTTGAACAGTTAATTTTTATTCAAATTGGATCCTATGAGTACATGACTAATTTTAATTTCCATTTTTGAAAGACATGGAATAGAATTCTTGTATTGGTCAAGCTAACTCCATATAATGCTTTCCTATATTACTTGAGAGCTAGGAATAGTTATATAGATGTTATAATTTAGTATATGGGTGGAACCACACTTCCTAATGCCTATGAATTTACAATAAGTGCATAAAATTATTTAATTCAAGTAGGGAAAATTTCCATAAAGCCACCAATGCCTCTATTTATATAAAGATCTCCTATTCTACCACCTGTAATTTCTCCATTTCCCACCATGAGCAAATCACCAACTTTAACTCTCACACTTATAAATGATTTTTATGAGGTTAAGTCACTACTCAAGAGTTTTGGCAATGAATTAGTATCAATAAAGAGGTAGTAATCCTATAACTACAAGACTTATTGATAGGCTAACCCAGCATACCATCCCAATAGGAAGCCATACCAAGGAAATTCACAACCACAAGGTCAAAATATGCAAACAAAACCTCCAAACATTTATACTCTACCTATACCAAGTGATACCAAAGCTATTGTACCTATTCAAAATAACCTAGATTAGGAGTATGAATGGGGTTATCTTATTCTCAGCCACATAATTAGAATACTTCTCCTGATGGTGTTATTATTCAAGACTTGATGGTGAAAGGCATATCAAATACACAAGAATATACACTAAAACCTTCTCAAGGTTAGGAAACTCGTATAAAATGGCAAGAGGATGACTTTTGAGGTGTAAATCAAGAGGAGGCACTATTCGATGGTTAAGGTCCAATGATAGCCAATACACATTTAAAAAAAAGAGTAATAAAAAGTGATTAGACCCCCTAGGTGTAATAAGCTCTAACTTCAAAATTTTCACAAGAACTTGCAAAGAGAAACACATTATTAAATTGATGTTTTATACCTATGATCCAACCTAGAGCAAAAGTATCAACTCTAAATCTTCTAAAAGAGGACATAACTCCTACAAAAGCACAAACAAAGGTTGGTAATATTCCTTTAAACATTGTTGAGAAAATGAATAAGACCAATCTATATGTTATTATGTGGGAAGAACTATCCATTCCTATGCAAAGGGATTTGCTACAAGAGTCTTTGAAAAACTTTTAGTTAACAAACAAGGTTCTAGCCAAGGGACCTAATGCTAAAATTAATTTGTGTCAACCACAAACTAACATTAAAACAAGTAAAAATGGTAAGCCTCCCCCTTTCTATCTTTCACTTATAGTAGAGAAGCATCTCATTCATAATTTTATGGTAGATTCAGGGGATAACAATTTAGTAATGCCCAAGAAAATAGCTAGTGCCCTTGGTATAAAATATACACCTATCAATAAGGGTGTGGTTAAATTGGATGGGACAATTGTTTAAAAGTATGAATAATAAAAGGTCTAAATCTCACTATTCACACTTATCCTAACTTATCAATTTCACAAGATATCTCAATTATAGATCGCCCCCCTTACTTTGTCATTTATCTTTCACAAGATTTCACTAAACATATGGGAGGATATTTATCTTTAGATTTGTCTCACATGTTTCTTAGGATTAGGAAGTAGAGTAATAATAAGATTTGAGCCAATGACTAAAGATAATATTAAGCCATACACTGTTATCCCTATAAACATGAACTATATACTATAGGATTAGGAAGAAGAGATTGATCATGAAGTTTTAACCCCTATAAAAGAGGTTGTATACACTCATCTAGATGAATGGAGATCATCCCTTCAATTCAATCCTTATGACTATATACACCAAATAGGGTTAGACACATATTGCATTCATGAAAATGATGCAATTATATTGAATCTAGTAAAACCAACTAAAGATCTTCAAAGAATGTGGAAATTATTCCTTGATGATTCAAGAATAAGGAATGGTGTAGGTGTAGGTAATGTCTTGATCTCTCCATAAAAGGATATTTATTTATATTCTTTCATATTTTAGTTCAGCTACATAAACAATGTAGTTGAATACGAAGCATTGATTTGAGGTTTATAATTGGCTAAGGAGAGAAGGATAAAATCTCTATAGATATTTGGTGATAATGAGTTGATTGTTCACCAAGTGAGATCCAAAATCTCAACTAATAATATTTTTTTAATATCTTACAAACATAGCGTTTGGTACATATTATAAAACTTTATCACTTTGAACATTCAAGTAGTACTAAGAGCACAGAACAAAGATGCTAACCATATGGCCTTGATAAGCTCCCAATATAACCTATCTAAATAAATAAATAAGGAAAATAGTCAATATTAAGGTTGATAGTAAAGCCATATATTCCTAGTAATGAAACCAATTGGAAAGTCTTCGATAGTGACCAACAAATTATTAACTTCTTGAGAGAAGAAGCTGAATTATATGATAAGAACTAGTGAAGACTCCAAGATCAATATGGAGATTAGATCATATAGTTGAAGATGAATAAACTACCCATCAATTTGGTTACTCTAGAGAACATATTTACTTTAGATGATCAGTTAAAAGGAAAAATTAATAAAATCATGGTGAAAGAAGAAGACTTTGAGCTAGTGGTCCTCTCAGAAGGGAAATCATTGAAGATAAGAAAGCTATGTAATGATTCTAAAAAGCAAGATTTTATTTAGTTGTGTCAATAATTTCATGATAACTTCACTTGGAGTTATCATGATCTAAGGGGGTTTGACCTTATATTAGCACAACATATAATAGAACTTGATCTAAATACCAAGCCTCCTAGATAGAATAAAAGACCAATTAATCTAAATATAGAACCCCTGATGAAGAGTGAGTTATATAAAATGATAGAGGATAACATCATATTCCTTATCAATCACTCAACTTGGGTTTTTTAATTTGGTCCCTAAAATAAAGAAGAAATGTAAAATTATGCTTTGTGTAGATTTTAGGGATCTAAACAAAGCACATCTAAAGGATCATTATCGCCTTCCCCCCATGTAACAAATTCTACAAACTATATCAAGATCTAAAAGGTTTTCTCTTCTAGATTGTTATTCTGGTTAAAACCAAATTTTGATGAAAGATTAGACCAATTCAAGATTGATTTAACAACAAAATGGGGTATGTATGTATACAAAAATATTCCATTTGGTCTAAATAATGATGGTGTAACATTTTAGAGAGCCATGGATATCATTTTCATGGGTCTAATAAAAGAGATGATCTTGGTATATCTGGGTGATATTGTTGTTTACTCAAAACATGTTGATACACACCTAGATCACCTTAAGAAATGTTTTCAAAGGTGTAGATAATTTAGGGTTTCATTCAACCCAAATAAGTACATTTTCATATTTCATGAAGGGAAACTAATAGGACACATTGTTTCAAAAGAGTGTCTTGTAATAGACCAAGAGAGAATTAGTGTTAAATTTGCATTATCACTACTAAGCCATAAGAAAGGATTACAAAATTTTCTTGGAAAATCAATGTTATGAGAAGAATTGTTCTAAATATAGAATTCATTACTAAACCCATTACTATAATTCTCAATAAGGGTGTCATTTTTCACTAGACATAGGAAGGAAAGGATAGCTTTGAAGCCATAAAGTAGGATATTTCTCAAGACCCTACCCTATCCAACCCCAATTTGAGAAGGATTTCATTCTCTATGATTTTGGACAGGAAGGCAACATCTCATCTATCTTAACATAGTATAATAAAGAACAATTGGAATAACTAATATCTTTCTTCAATCAATCCTTGAAGGATTATGAAGAAAATTATAATTTTGTGAAGAAACAAGTATATTCTATGATTTAAGCTCTCAAAAATTCAAGCATATGCTCTCCAATAATAAAATTTATTTGATTTTTAGACACCAAAGTGTTAAATAGTTCCTACTAAGTTGGTACATATATTATAAAAGAGAATGATGGATCAAAAAGGTCATGGAATATGATGTAGACATCAAAATCACAAAGCTTGTAAGAGGGAAGGGATTGTGTGAACAACTAAATTTTGATATCAAGACTACTGAAGCAGTATCTAAAAAAATATATGCTCAAAATGAACCTCAAATAACCAATCTACCTCTTTTCAATAGTTGGATCCATGATATGACCATTTTCATATAAAATGGTGAGTACTTATATGACTTTAAATAGTCTAAAAAAGGCATTTTAGAATCCAGTCCATTCCCTATGTTCTTGTTGATGGAATAGTTTTTTGAAAATATATGAATGGAGTCATTCTAATATGTATCAAGTACAATCAAGTCCCCAAATTGCTCAAATAATTTCATTATATAGTATCAGGATGACATTTTTTTGTAAAAACCATGACCATAAAAATAATGACTAGGGGATATTATTGGCCTAAATTATTCAAATATTCCCATAAATGGGTAAAAAACTATGAGAAATTTGCTTACTTCACAAGTAAACAAATATTAACAACTTCCCTCTCAGACCAATTCAAGAAGATCAATCATTTACTCAATAGAAATTTGATTTCATTGGTATGATAAATACACCATTGATTGTAGGCCACAAATGGTTCCTTATAGCACTAGACTATTTCACAAGATGGATTAAATATATATACTAAAAAATTCCATAGAGGCATTTATCCTAGAATTCATGGATGTCATAATCTCAAGATTTGGTGTTCCTCACACCATTATTTCAGACAATGCCAAAGCTTTTATGGTAATTAAAGTGAGTGAATGGGATATAAAACATAATGTATATCTATGTAATTATTCCAATTATTACCTATATGGTAATGGCTTGGCTAAGTATACCAACAAGAACCTCATAAGAATTATCAGAAGAACAATGGAGGATAACCAAAGGACATGACACACAATGTTTAAATCAATAGTATGGGATGATAGGATCACTCCTAAGAAAGTCATTAGAAATTTCCCATTCATGTTGATATATGGAAAGGAAGCTAGAGTCCCACTATCAATTTAGTTACCATCTCTAAAACTCAATCACTAATTGGATTTGATTGATAACAATGAAATGATAAAAAGATTGGCTAAACTCATGGAACTAGAGGAAATAAAAAACCAATAAATGAAAGTACTAGAAGAAAATTAGGTTCAAACAAAGAGGACTTTTGACAAAAAGGCATCTGATAGGAGCTTTAATGAAAGAGACATAGTTCTCAAATGGGATGAAGATAAGGCTAAAATAGGCAAGCACACCAAGTTTGATGTAATATGGAGTGGTACATATATTATAACTCAATTGAAAGGAGTTAATTCATTCCAGCTATGTAATTTTGATTAATTAGAATTGCCTATCCAAGTTAATGCAATATAACTCAAAGCTTATTTCTGAGGTTAGAATTCATTCCAAAAAAAAAACTTTTATATATAATAGGGTTAATTGTGTTTTGTAAAATAAGTTCTTTCACATAATTTAACTCATTAGGAGTTTTTTCCTTATTTTGTTTCCTTAGTCTGTTCTATTTTTCCTTATTTTGTTCTTGTTTAGGGAAATCCTAGTTTTTTTTCACTATTTAAATTGTGTTAACCTTAAAATGACTCCATGCCCAATCAACTAGAAGGATACTGGAAAGAAAGTAATTAATATGAAATCATCCTATAGTGGTTTCTAAAAATGTTGATAATTTTTACCCCAAACATATCAAAATATCAAGTAACCTAAGGGAGACCCCCTAATTTTTTGAAAAAATGCCTTGAATTGACCCAAAAAAGCCATTTCCTTAAGCTTATAAAATCTGAAACTCTAACTTTAATTTATAGTTGGCAAAATTACAAATTGCTTCCCAAGATTTGGATCTTGTAATGCATTAGCCATAAAAATCTAGATATCTGACTGCAATTTGCACATCCAAACCTCCAAATCCTGCAATACAATAGTTAGTATAAATTAGAAATCTCTTCCAATTTATAATTTGAAAAAATACAAATTTCAAGTAGAGTTTTGGCTCCCACAAACCAAGTACCCCTAAAAAACTAGAACTTGGATTGAAATTTACAATTTTAAAATTTGTAAATTGCAAGTGGAGTTCCACTTCTTGTGAAGCACTGTATGTAGGATCCAAAACATGGAGAACAATTTACAATTTTTAAAATTACAAATTATAATCTAGGTTCTATTTCTCACCAACAACCTAGCTCGTAAAACCCATAACTCCAAGTGCAATTTGAAATTTTAAAAAAATTGAAAATTTTTCTTAGAGTTCCACCTTCTTATTTTCAATATCCTTACCCATGGAGTCTATAGTTCAATGTACAATTTTCAAAATTGTAAAATTTATTGAAGACTTTGAGGTTGCACCAACTACCACCTTTGACACATTAATTTCAAGGGGTTTATATAAGCATGAAATTAGGGTTAGTTTAGCCATTTTTAAATATTTTTAATTATGTTTGAGCTCCCACCTCAAATTTATAACTTAACTAGAAGACATGACTATGAAGCAAGCAAGACCTTGATCCATGACTACAAGCCACACCTAGAACCTCATACCATGACCTATTCTACCCGTACATGGTAATCCATGGATCCTTATGGAATTTAATCCATCTTTTAATGAAAAAATCACACTTGTTTTCTATTTGCTTATAGATCTAGTTACAAGTTAGGGTTTTCATTCCTTTCCTAGAAGTTTTTTAGAGAGTTGATTTTTTTATCATAGTTTTCTAGGCTTTCTTATGAGATCTTTTTTCTATAAATTCATTATTTTCAAGTTTCATTTGTGCACTAAAAATCTAGTGTTTTTCCCAAATTTCACATTCAAGTCTAGGGCTTGCAATTTCAAACTAAATAATATTCATAGTTTGATCCCTCCACTATCCCTGTGGACTCTTTATTTGTTAAAAGGACCACCCATTTCTATAGTATTTCAACCTACAAACTACAACACATAACCTTGTAGACTTTTCCATTATTTCAAGAAACTCCCAGTTCCACAAACTTTCTTATTTCTTAGAATAGTTCTAAATTATATTAGAGTTTCCACCTATAATTCCCACCTCTAATATCCACTAGGAATTTCAACCTAATTTTATAGCTACAATTTTTCACAGACTTTTTACCTACTCAAAACAACTCCAAGTTCCACTAGAGTTTCCACTTGATTCTAGCACCTACAAATCCTACCAACTTTTGTAGTTCATTTTCCCTTAATAGTCTCTCTAAAAACCATGTCTGAGAAAGAGTTGAAGTTCAAGTCTAATAGACCCAATTTAACTCTTAGTTTGGAATCTAATACCACTAATATTACAAACACAAACCTAGGTCACATTGACCTAGGTGACTTCTAAACTAGGATAAATGTTGAATTCAAGAATGACTAGATCCATAGTATCTATGACTCTAGATTTCCCCAAGTATCATCTTTTCCCCTAATGGTGTAAATCCATGAGCTACTAATTATACTATAAAAACATTATGATGATGATAATAAATAGGTGTTCAATAATAAAGGGGAAAGGATTCTAAATCAAGACCTAGATTTCATTAATTCAATGTTTGTAATACCATAATTTGAGAGTTATCTAGATATAACTCTAGAGACATCCAAAAACTTATTTCAAGACAACAACTTGGGATGCTAGAGACTGATGAACAAATAATGGATAAGAACCCCTAAGGATACCTCCACTAGATTGCCAAAGATACTAACAAGAATTGATTTCAAGGATGAGGTTGGAGACATAATTATATTGTTGTACAGGATCACTAGTATTCCTGATGTAAAGAGTTTATGAGAGTGGATTTTTTAGTATATATGGGTCATCCATGAGAATAAACAATATATCCATTGGTCCTAGCTTGTTAGTGACTCCCTCCACAAGTAGTTGATGGGGGTGCAAACCACATGAAAGTTTTATATGGAATCTTAGTTAGTATACATATTGTCTAAAGGGAGAGATTTTTTAGAGCTCAACATAGTGGATAGTAAATCAAATAAAGTGTATAAATATTATCTTGACCTTACTTTGGAGACTAATAGATAACACTTTAGGAGGTTCAATGATTCATTCATCTATTTCATCATAATAATGTTCAATAAGGAACTTGTGAGAAAAAGAATCTCTAATGCAACTACCATAGATATCACATAGTGGGGTTTCTAATTTATCAAGTTACCCACCTAGTCCTATATCAGGGTATGCAAATTTAGTGTCTACCCTTACACTCTTCTAAGATATGTGAGTGATAAATGGGCATTAATGGAGCTAGTGAGATATCTCGTAGAAATTATCAAGCTATTATCTAGCAAGCACAAGTCAATAATTCATTTCACAATAAGTATAGGTAGATACACATACCCCTCCATATAAAAATCCAAGTGTCCTGATGCAATAATGAGACAAATGAACCTAAGGGATTTGGAGGCAAGACCATACTATGATGTTCATGGAAACATTACTAACACAATGGGAATCTACATATATTCCAATGTCCCCTACTTTGAAGATTATGAGGAAGATTTAGACGATGAGGAGGAAGTCATATTGAGGGACTACTCTAGAATAACCTTTGATCAGGTCAAAGCTTTTGATTAACAACAGTCTTTAATAGGGTAAATTTTAGTGGTGAATATTTATTAATTCATGAATATTCCATTTTTTGGATTTTGGTTTTAGCAAATTGTTAGGGTCAACAGATAAGACTAGATCACCAAAATTTTAGGGATATGAATAATTTTAGTGGTCAACTCACCAACCCTTTACAATAATATATACTATTACACTTCAATTCACTACATATATATAGTATAACCACCCCTCGATATCAAATAATATAACAAGCAAAACCAAAACTAAAGGACTAGAGTACTGAATGTCAGTGTTGAATGGAGGAACTAAATGATAGTGTTGAATGGAGGGATTAAATGATAGTTTCAAAACACAAAACCTTTTGATAGTGTTAAATGATAGTGTCAAACAACAAAGCTGAAAAGTAGAATTTTTTTCCATAACCTAAATATTATTGTATATTTTGATTCCTCTCGAAGAGCTATGTAATTTTAAAAAAAAAATCATCACAATCTGAGTCTTTATGCAAAATTTATGTCCTTCAAAGTTGGTAGTTAGATTCATCATTAATTTATGTCATTAGATTATGTCATCGAGTTGTGTCATATGGTTTGGTCATATGGTTTCGTTGTATGGTTTCAACCAAAGAACATAGCCAAATAGTTGAAACCCTATGACCAAACCATATGACCAAACTATACAACACAACTAAATGACATAACCAAATGACACAACTAATTTCCAACTTCCAAAAGCCATAATGTTTTCATATGGACTCAAATTTTGATGTTTTTTTAAATTTTATATCTCTTCAAGAGGCATCCAAATATGCAATAATATTTAGTTTTGAGAAGTTTTTTTATTTATTATTTATTAAATTTAAGATTTAAATCCATTTAGTTTATCCATTTGATCCAATATATAGGTTTACCATCATCGATAGAAGATTTTATAAAAATATGAATCAAATTTTCCTAGATTCACCAAAAATTTACAATAGGTTTTCTAGTAGGGCATCTTAAAATTAACCCTATAAAATACCCAAATTACTATTTGAAATTTTGGAAACTAGTTGTTAATTGATATGAGATGTAGTTACTCTAGGTGGATAGGTCTATGATAGAAAACCTATCTCAAAGAATCAAGGATAGATGTCCTAAGTTGTAGGTATTATAAAAGTGATGTAATATATTTTTTATCATTAACTTGGAAGGTTTCTTATAATATTTACAATGAACAAAGAGTCAATCAGGAATATAGATAAATGGATTAGAGGAATGGAGAATTAGAGTCATGTATTTGGGTAAAATTCATGTGGTTTAGGATGTGTCAATAATTAGAATTTTAAGTGCATATAACCATACTTAGGTATTTAAATTTTCCCCACATTTATTATAGTAATGAAATTTCTAGAGTAAATAATAAATAATTAAACATGAGTGTGTACAACACACATTATCTTTGAGAGGATATTCTAATTATTCAAGGCACACATTTTATCAAACCTTAAAACAACACATTAAGTATTAATATGTCCATTTTTAAATTTTAAAAATATTAAATTTCAAAATTAAAAAAATTGAGATAAGTAATTAAGGAGTACACCTATATGGATATGAAACCAAATTTTCTTGTAACCTATAAAATATAGTGAATCAATTGAAAAATGTTCCCCCTTATTGAGTCACCTTGAGAAATGTTCCCACTTGTTTAATCACTTGGAGAGATAATTCATTATGTTTAACCAATGGAAAATAGATAGTGATCAAGTCCCAATTTTGAATAACTAATCAAGAATTGAGTTTTAAATATGCATATTCTAACACTTGTGAATGGGTAATATTACCCAATATACTAATCCAAAATAATGTGAAATAATGATGGGTTTACTAGATGTAATTTTAGTTCCATTGAGTTTCACTAGACTCTAGCATACAACACTCATAATAATATAGGGAACCACACAATGGGTTATATAAAAGTAATGCCAAGGCTATTATGTTACTAGTTTTGAATGTACATTACTTTTAATAGATTTAATGACACCAATGCATATAGATCTAGATTCTATAAAATGAATGATCTAAAGATAATGGATATTATTCATACCACCATCATCACCTTAGTTCTAGTAGATTTGAAATGAAATTATAACTAGTTATCTTTGAATATGCAGCTTTCAAGCTTTGAAAATGTGCATGAGCTAGTGTCATGCCCTTTGAAATTCTAAAATGTGGATGAATAAGTATCATGCCTTTTGAAC
>JARHVA010008988.1:17500-125000 GCA_037957365.1 Torreya grandis | reverse complement strand
AACACACTTTATTCAAGAGATAATCACCAATTTCCCAAAATATTTCTTCTATACTTAGTCCTAGCTCAACAATTTCACAGTTAGTAATTCTAGTCCTCAAGTGGTGGTCATTTACCTTGTATATATTTTAAAAATTTATCACTATTATAAAATTTGAGTAGGGACAAACTTATATTTTAATAAATTTTCTTGATTTGAGGGCATGAAGTTAATGATGTCTTATGTATAGTGGTTCTTATCACTCTCCATGAGGACTCACAACATTGAAAAAAATAGAAAGGATGACATTGCATTTTTTAGTAACCTACTTTCCCAAATTTTCATTCTATTCAATACTCCTTGAAAATATTTTAATTTCACCAATAAATGTTTTGGAGGTGCATAGGCTTCTGGTTTTTTCCCACCTTGTAGGACCCTCTGAGTGTGATCTGGGTGCTTATGGATCCAATAGAGGCTATTGTCTTTGGTAGTGCCTCTAGGGACCTAAATCAAATAGAGGGCGTTCCCTCCAATGGATGGAAGAAAGTGTTAATGGGGGAAAAGATGTGTTCTACTAAAAGCATGTCGAGCCTTCCTATCCAAAAATATTCCACTGAGGGTATGGCCCTGACTATCCTAGATGATCTAGTTGAGGAAATCATGGCGACTATGGACCTGACACTGGTAGGTAAGTTTTTATCCTTCCATCCTAATATTGAGATGGTTAGGAAATGGGTAATGTCTGAGTGGAGAACTAAAGGTAGTGTCTCGATCACTGCTATGGCAAGAGGCTTATTCCTATTTAGATTTATGAATAGGGAGGATATGATAGCTATTATTACTAGAGGACCATGGCTTATTGATCCACATTCACTTGCCTTGTGCTCTTGGAAACCAAGGTTTGACCCCAACTCAGACCTCAGCAAGTTTGCTCCTGCTTGGGTAAGATTGTTAGGATTCTCATTGGAATTTTGGGATGAAAAAATATTTATGGCTATTGGCAACTCTTTGGGAAATATGTCACTATAGATCATACCACTAGAATGTAATCCAGAGGTGTGTATGCTTGATTGTGTGTCAATGTAGAGATTAATCAGACCCTTCCCACATCTATAGAGTTAAACTCTAAATATGGTATTTGGACTCAGGCCATCATATATGAAAATGCTACCACTTTCTATCAAACATGCAGGAAAAGGGACATATAATGACGCAATGTAAGGTGAATCAAATGGGAAGGAAATATGATTCCCCTATTAAAGGTGAGGATCAGTCTCACAAATCTAGAAACTCTGGCAGTCAGGGAATGGGGGGTAATAAAAAAATCTTGATAATACTAAAAAGGTTAGGGAAAAATTTGGTTAGGAGGAGGTCTCTGGGAATGGGGAAAAATCTTTCCTAGAGGAGAATAACAAGAAGATCTTGGACAATGATAGTCAGAAGGTTAAAATAGAAACAGATAACTCTTTAGATTAATAGACCAATATGTCTGAGGAAGGGGAAATTCGTGCTCAATTGATAGATGGGGATGATGCAGAAGGTAAATTTTTAAGAGATGATCAGTTGGAACTACCTCTAAAAATAGTATATTTTGAGGGAGAAACAACCTTACATTCAAACATAGATACTTCCCATGCTCTAGAAGTTGGCAACCAATCAGTCAATTATTTAGTGGTAGGTGAAATAGGACAAAATGGTAGTAGTAATGAATAGGAAGAATGGATTACCCCAAAGAAAAAGAACTATAAAGGTAAAAAATCTATAGATTTTGGCACCGATCCCAAATAAGGGAGACCAACCCTAAGAGAAACAAGACAATGAGAGATTGCCAGGGAGATTTTTAGTGATAAACAGAAAACACTGGAGACTCATTCCCTCAAATCCTCTAAATGAGAATATTATCATGGAACCTGAGGGGCTTTAACAGCTCCTCTAAATAGTTTGAGGTTAAAAACTACATTATAGATAATAAATTAGATATTTTATTAATCCAAGAGGTCAAGATGAATGAGGAGAGTTTTAAGAAAATAGCTGACTACATATGGCCTAAGGCTGATTTTTTCATTAGTCTGGCTGAAGCGGCTTCAGGTGGGATTGTAACTATGTGGAACAATACTAAAATTTAGGGATCTCTTATTGCTTATAATAAGCATTTTTTGATTATTAACATCTCTTTATCCTCTTCAAACAGGCCATTAATCAATGTCTATGGCCCAAATAACAGAGCATTGAGGCAAAATTTATAGACCGATTTGAGTAGCTTCAAGATTAACACCCCACACACTAGATGGATGCTAGATGGAGACTTTAACACTCCATTATACCCTTCTAAAAACATGGTGGGATTATTGATTACTTTGACAGCATGTTTGACTTTGTTGTATTTATAAATGATTGGGAACTGTTGGATGTTGAATTGCAAAATCAAAATTTCACCTAGTCTAACAGAAGAAGAGGAGACCAAATGATCTAAATTAAGTTAGACAAATTTCTTATTTCTAGTAACTGGTATGATTATCATAATATGCATTTTTAGGCTTTTCCTAGAACAATGTCTGATCATTTCCCTATCTTCCTTAGTTGGAAAGATCAGGGATAATGTGGTCCTTTCCCCTTCTATTTTTAAGCTATGTGGATTAAACATAGAGACTTCAGACAATTGGTGGCCCAATGGTGGTAAATTCCTATCCAAAGCACTCCTATGTTTAGATTAGTTAAAAAAATTAGCATATCAAAAAGTAAGTTCATGGATGGAATAGATATAGCTTTGGTTAGGTCTTTCATTAGAAGAAAAACATAGCTAGAAAACTTGCAGATATCTAGCAGTGGATTGCTCAAGGAGATGATTCAGAAGACACTTATAAAGAAGAGAATGCCTTGATTTTTGACTAGAAGAATCTTATGGATAGAGAAGAGGGTTTTTGGAAACAAAAATCTAGAGTTTAGTGGCTCAAAGAGGGGGACAGGAACATGGCCTTATTTCATCTCTCAGCCATGAAACACAGGAAGGCTAACTCCATAACAAAGCTATGTTTGGAAAATGGAAACATTATAACTAAAGATAATGAGATAGGGGAACAAGCTAGGATATTCTTTTATAATTTTGTAACTGAACAAACTAATGATGATGGGAATGGTAGAACTATGAATCAACTCATTAATAAAATCCCCTATTTGATAACTGAGGAAGACAACCTGGAGATGTTAAGGCCTATATCTGAGGAGGAAGTCTATGTTATTTTATTCTCTATGGGTTCCTTAAAAGCCCTGGGTCTTGATGGCTTCCCTCCTATATTCTTTCAATAATATTGGGATATAGTGGGAACGGATCTTACTATTATTGTCCATGACTTCTTTAGATCAAGTAAACTTTTGAAACAAGTTAATAATACTTTTATAGTACTTGTTCCTAAAAGGTCGTAACCAACACACCTTTTAGAATTTAGACCTATTAGTCTATGTAACACTATTTATAAGCTCTACACTAAAGTGTTGGTTATGAGAATCCAACCCTTTTTAGACAAAATTATTTCCCCTACTCAAAAAGGCTTTATCTCAAGTCAGTAAATTCCTGATGCTGTGATCTCCACTCATGAGACTATTCATTCCATGGACAAGAGTAGAATCCATGGTATGGATCTTAAGCTAGACATTTATAAAGCATATGATAGGGTCTCATGGACTTTTCTATTTCAATTCATCAAGAATTTTGGGTTTAATGATAAAATGTCTCGCCTTGTATGGAACATTATTTCTTCTGCTAAATTTTTAGTTCTGGCCAATAGGGTCCCTAGAGGTTTCTTCTCTTCTTCAAGAGGAATCCACCAGGGGGACCCTCTCTCCCCTTACTTGTTCATCATAATGGCAGAGGCACTGGAAAGATACATATAAGCTAATATAGCCTCTAAACATTTAGTGGGCATCAAACTTGCTTCCTCCCTTCCCCTTATGGTGGTGCAGTAGTTTGTGGATGATACCATTATTTTTGGCATCTCTTCAATGTTTGAAACTAGGAGATGGAAGAATATTTTAAATAACTATGCCATAGAGTCTAGGCAAAACATAAATCCTTGAAAAAGTAATGTCTACTTCTTTAATACTCCTAATGACCTTAGACAAAAAATCATTGACACCTTGGACTGTGCTCAAGCTAATCTACCTGTTACCTATTTGGGCCTTCCCCTCATGGTCAAAGAGGTATCTCTAGGTTTTTGGAATGGAATATTGGAAAGAACTTAGAATAAACTACTTGGTTGAAAAGGGAAACTTTTCAGTAGTGTAGGAAAACTATAACTTCTTCAGGCCTCTCTATAAGGGACTCCTACCTACTTCTTATCTCTCTTTAAAATACCTACATATTTTGCTAACAAATTGGAATAGATTCAAAGAATATTCTTATGGATGGGACTAGAAGATAAACAAAGGATGTCTTTGGTTAGTTCGGAAAAAGTGTCTTCTGAAATCACATTGTGGCCTTAATATTAGATCCATCAGGAACATGAACAAAGCCCTTCTCTCCAAAATCAACTGGAATCTAATTCATAAAAATAAGAATTGGGGGGAAATCATGTATGCCAAATATATGCATAGTTTTGATGGTTCAAACTTTATCTAATAGGTAGGGCTACCCCAGGGATCTATGATATGGAATAAAATGCTAAAAAGTAGAAGCCTTCTTAAGCAAGGAATTAGATGGAAATTATGAAATGGCTAGCATATTAAATTCTAGAATGACATTTGGGTAAAGGATAAGCCTCTTATCACATAGGGAAACTACAGAGAAATTGCTGACATTTCTACTCAATTTTTTGGAGATAAAGTCAGTGATTACATGGATAATAACAATGGAATAAAGAGCTCAAAAAATATATTGGATTATTGTGCTCATCAGCCTGAGCTCTTCCCTAGAGTTCTAGATATTTAATAGTTGATTCAGGGGATCAAAATCCCTCTCTTCCCATGAGAAGATGAATAGTACTAGTGGCCAAATAAGAATGGACGGTTCTCTATCAAGTCTTCTTATCATTTGATGATTCCTAAGGTTCAAAATAAGGAGATATGGAAAATAGTTTGGAACTATAAACTTATACCAAAAATCAACATGTTTTGGTGGGCTGCTGCTCATAACAAAATTTTAACCCAAGACAACCTTCAGAAGAGAGGGTTTACCCTGGTCAACAGATGCTATTTGTGATGTTCAAAAGAGGAAATAGTTTCTCACCTTTTCATACACTGTGATTTTGCCTGGGAACTTTGGGGCATAATCCTAAATAATTTTGATATTGAGTGGGTCTATAATTCTGACCTCAAAGAAGTCATTATTAGCTGGAATCCTACCTTTTCTCATCCTTGGCTCATTGAATTATGGAATCAAACTCTACCCTATTTGAGTTGAATTTTATGAAAAGTATAACCACAAAAATTTTAGGGATACTATTAGAAATGCCTCTTAGGTGTTTCATTCTTTTGTTAAGACTCTTTTGAAAAGTGTCACTATTGCTCACATTCATACTATAGAGAAATCCCTAACTCAAGAAGAAGAACAAATTGTGGCCAAATGGAAGGTACTAAATCATATTCCTACTTATAATAATTCTAAAATTCTTCAGAGACTTAATAATAGATGGAATCCCCCAAAGCCTAACTGGTTCAAACTTAACTTTGATGGGGCCTCTAAGTCTGATGGTAAAGCCAGTGGGGGAGGGATTATAAGAAATGAAAAAGGGTGGGTGATTGTTATCTATGTTGGTGGAATAGGCTACCAGAGTAATAACTATGCTAAAGTAACTGCTCTTCTATGGGGGATAAAATCAGCTATATCCCTCGGTATAAGGAATTTGAGTATCCAGGAGGACTCTAAAATGGGTATCAATGTAGCTAACAAAGCATCAAGTTTGGGAATTAAGTTAAAAGATATAATTAGGGATATTTAATTTCTTCTATATAAGCTCACTAGGGTTGATATTTCACATATTTATAGAGAGGGAAATAGTGTAGCTGATGCATGTGCCAATTTTGGCCAACAATTTTCAAATTGGTGATGTTGGCACCAAACAGATCATATCCCTTTAAATATTAGGGATCTCATCCAAAAGGAAATGACATGTTAAGGATGAGTCAGAAATATTGGAAGGATAGCTCTATTAGTCGGTCCCATTAGAGGGTGCCAACGTGGATCTTGGAGTTTGGGGCCTATTATACTCTTTGGATAATCATTTTTTGATTTATTATACTAATTTGTTAACGTGAGCAGACTGCTTCATCATTATGGAGATCAATAGGAAAATATGTTTAACCATGGGATGAGTAAGTGTCATCTCTGCATGATACTCTAAATTATGTGTTATCTCATCATTATGCATATTCATGAGCAAGGGCTTGTAGCTACTTCAATTACGATGGTAGAAATTGGGGAATCTCCTAGTCTACTTTGTAAGTCCAAAATGGGGGTTGATAGAATTCAAATGGAACTAGTTTCTTGCTATGAGTTCAAAGATAACCCGGTGGTCTAGCACTACTGCAAAGAGGATAAGATTAGTCCCTATTTGGAGAGACTCAACGGGTTTGATGAAAAATTGTCTAAATAATTTGTGAGGTCTTGGTTAAATCGGTGAGTCACTATTGGAGGAATTAGCTTTGAGATTTTAGAAAAGGTGATAGCTATGTCTATTAGCATGTCTATGTAGGGGATGAAGCTACAATGGAAAACAAAATCATGGGCCTTTCTAGCCAGAAGCTATTTCTTGGAGAAGGTGAAGAACTTGCACCTTACTAAGGAGGATTTGATCAAGCTAAATTGCCTGAGCCTTAGGACAACGTGTGCTTCATCCTCATGAAGTATTTCACATTGGAGGGACATTTCACTAGGATTTACAATTATCATCTCCCCCTTCTGAATCATTTTAGGTGTAATGCTCATATCAGCTTTCCCTTTTATCTGCTCTCTTCCCTAGAGCATTCAGTCCTTAGGGTGAGAGCTAAATTGGCAAAAAAACCTGATATGAATCATATCCCCCTTCATCAGGGCCTCATTTTATGCCTATATAATTTCCATTGTGCCCTCGAGCCATCCAAGACTATTTTAATTGATAGCAAGGAATTTTATTCTAACCCTTTTGCTGGTTATGTTGTTGAAGAGCCCTATCCTTCCCCTATCTCTACTAAAACTAAAGAAGTTTCTTTTTCTACCCCTGAGGAGACTCCCTTAGACACCCCAGGCTCTTTTGTGAGTATGAAGGGCAAGAAGAGGAAGTTTTATGCTGGTGAAGAGGGTATTGGGGGGACTACTATGGGGACCCCTAAAAATCCTTGTAGGACCCCTACGAGTAAAGGTAGTAAATCTCATCTATCCACTAAGGTTAGTAAGGAGGGCCTCTCCTCAGGAGTTCAATGGTTGCGGTGGATTGCTGGAAAACCTACTTCCAAAGATAGGATTATTGACTACTCTGAGAGTGCCTCAGAGGAAGCCACTTAGGATGAGGAGAATAAGGAATTAGAAGTTCAAGAAATCTCTGATGATACTGAAGGTAAGCAAGAGACAAGAGAATTTGAGGCTATCACTGAGGATGTTGCTAACTTTGTAGAAAATGCTGAAAAAGAGGGAAAGATGTATGTGGAAGAAGCTAATGAGGAAACTAAAACTGAGACTGGTTTGAGAGCTAAAATTGCTGACCTGAAGGGTCGTATTTAGAAATTAGAGCAAAACTTTACCACTGGGCTCTAGAATTCTATTCTCTTAAACATGTCTAGGTTGTAGGACTTGGGT
The DNA here is from genome assembly GCA_037957365.1 of Torreya grandis. Lineage (NCBI taxonomy): Eukaryota > Viridiplantae > Streptophyta > Pinopsida > Cupressales > Taxaceae > Torreya > Torreya grandis. Next base: position 117,256 of record JARHVA010008988.1, on the reverse strand, counting down.
ATTATTGCTTCTATTGTCAATGTGGATAACAATTAGAATTGGATGACCTCATTAAATCTATGTTTAAGTAAGGATAGATCTGGCCTCCTTAGCTCTTGTTTTTCTAGATTCTTTGCCTCTCATTTTTTCCTTTTCTAGTTTGTTGTGGTTTTGATGTGTCTATTGGTTCATTGAATGTGATGTTCCTATTGTAAGGCATCATTTATACTGATTGCCTTCATAGTTTATATGCTTTTGTAAGGGTTTGGCCCCTGGTTTGCTACCTTATTTAATAAAAAATAGTTCATAGATGCAGATTTTAGATCATTGTTCAAGTTTCACAAAGAAAGACAAACCAACCTTCCTAATCCAATAATTTGTTGCTTGAATATTATAGTGTAAACAAGATTTAATGGAGATGATACTATACAAAACATGTAGAGTTAAAAAATTAAAAATAAGTATCATCCAACATAAAATGTGTAAATGGGTGTTCCTCAAATTAATGACATGTAATTATTCAAATAAAGGGTGGGATTTTATATACACACCAATCCAAACACAACATAGCATTTAATAATCCACAGAAAATATGTTGCCCCCTGAAAATATACATAAATCCCCTCCCAATATCATTTAATATAATTTAAGGAAAATTTCGTAACATAAATTTCAAACTGAATTTGTAAATCATGAAAATAGCCTTGGTTGACCAAAAAAAATTCAGATGTTTCTCCATTCAAGTTTTTCACTCATTTTTACAATTTTCACATTAGTACTCCTTGGGGAACATTTTGTGCACCAATTTTTATTGTAAAATATATTTTCCATCTATATAATTTAATAAAATCACTCGGAATATTTTTTACCTAACATTTCATTATATTCTTATAATTAATTTGTAGGAATAAATGTCACTTGGAGAACATAAAAGTGAGATAAGATTTATTGTCATTTATAGCATAAAATATGATGATGGTAATTTTATTCTAATGAATTTAGTTATAGGTTCATTAGTTAAATGAGACATTCTATTAATTGTGAACATAAAGTGATAAAAAATCATTCTTCTGATGTCAAACACCATTAGAAAGGGAGGATCAAAGGAGGTAAAACATATCATAAGTTAAAATTTTACATGTCTATGATAAACAAGGGATGTTGAAGGAATAAATTGCATAAATAAAGTAGTCCCAAAAAATTGGTTCCAATTATGAGTAAATAATAATATATATTTTTTTATTTCACCACTTTTCATTTACTATATTATTTTTTAATCAAAAACATTATCCATGTTTTTTTTTAAATTTTAAATTTTCTTATTAGTATACGCTTGTGAATTTCAAATTGGGAGGATGAGAACCAATTGAATGCCATAATATTACCTTATATGTTCTTCATAATAAAATTGGATAAATTATGTATGATGTAAACAACCCTACATGGTTGATAAAATAAGGGATATGGTTTTATAATTATACATATGTCTTTCCAAAAATAAGTGCATCATATGTAAAAATGTGAGAGATCAATTTCCCAATGATTAATTCAACTAGATGGCTAGCTATATATATATCAACCATAACATCAATTTATTCATGTCAATTATTATTTTTTGTCATATGTTTAAGGATGAGATGTCCATTCAAAAATCCAACAAAACATATTATTTTTTATTATGGGTAAAATAGATTTTTTACACTAAGGACTTGACATTATACAAGAAAACATAGACAACACTCAAAAATCATAGGTAGTCATGAAATATTAATATATAAAAAAATATATTCCAACAAAAAATAACAACAAGAAGAAAATAACACAAAAATAAAAAATGAATGGCTACAGTCTTTGGCCTCCAAAGGCCTCTTCCTAGCTACTGATCATTCTTTTTAGATCCATGTCCAACCTTTGGTACATTTAAGACATATACCAAAAATATTTGTTACATTCACTATATTTTAATTTCTTATTGATCTCACATATTTTCAACTCTCCCAAAATAACCCTAAGAGACTCAATTATTGTAAGACTATATTTCATGGACTCTTGAATCATAACTACAAAAATTTTGATATTTTCCTTTAACTCCTTATTTTATTTAGAAAAGATTATGACCTATTCCTTGAAAGAGGAATGTTCATGGATGAACTACCTGAGGATTCATTTCTAATGCTCCATCTCTTCTTAAATTTTTTATACCTTGCTTTCCCCATTCAAATTTTCAACTACCTTATCAAACTATGCATTGAGACTACTTTTCCTATAGAAACATCCACTTCACAGTGGGGGTCATCTTCATTTAATTTTACCCTAACCTTTACTTGAATTTTCCTCTATTATTTTTTATCTATATATCATGAGGCAGCCACTATATTAATCAAATGAATTCCCTCTAATAATATCTCTTCATTTACTTCTTGGATATCCATATAACATACTTTATGATTATTTCCAAAGTCCACCTTTCCACCTCCATCTAGATGTAGTCACTTTCCTTTAAATCACTTATTAATTTATGTTTATATCCACTTAATAAAATTGATTTTTTATCTAGTATAGCGAAGTAACGATGCCTCCAGTTTATACCCTTTAAATACTTTTGTATCATGTATATGATGGCTTAATGTAGGGTATGTTTATTCTTCCCCCATTTTACATCCATAATAGATCTCTCAAGGGAGTGAAAAACATAAAAGGGTAATCTAAAATTAATGTGATGCTGAAACTAATTGATAAAAATGAACTTTGACTAATGCACTACATTTTACCTACCTTTCAACATAATGTACAACATAATTTTTTTTTCCAATTTGATCATATGGTCTAGGGAACTCCTCCCTAGTGAAACCATTATGTAGGGGAATGAGTTCTTCACCATTCATCAAAATTTTTAACTTTTATTCTTTGAGGTCTCTACCTATTTTAAAAACCTTAGTAGACTCTACTATAATCCCTTTCACATAAGCTATGAGATCCTCTATGATCTCCATAAACACATAATTTAATACCATCATTCTATTAGTACATTCCTTCACAAAGGCATCTAATATATGCTTGTTGTGGCCTTCCATCCTATGCATGAATTTAGACAATCCTCCTACCTATAAATCTTTCCAAACCTCCCTATATTCCATTACATAGTCTAAAATAAAAGGTTAAATCCTTAATAGATCTCATTTCATCCCTACAAGAATGGGGAATTTTTTTTGAATGAATAAATTATGATCACATCCTTCCTTGAAAAGAAACTTACAAATAAGAATAATACGAAACCCAAGACTAATCTCAATAATGTTTCACATAATAATTTGTTTCTATATTTAAAATAATTAATTTTGTTCTTTCTTTAAAATCTAAATTGGAGTTCCACTTAGTAGCAACAATCTCATCATTCTTGCACACCAAAATAAAAACACTAAAATATATAACAATAAGGTCCCTCATCATGATTGAAAACTAAATTAGTTATTAATAAAGGCTTCCAATTATATCCTTTGACAAATAGGTCTAGGTAAACTTTCTTTATTAAACCAACTTCTTAAACTCAATGAGGTTACTCCTTTATTGGTAATTCAGTTATCCAAAAATATCCCTTCTCTATTAACATGTTGTATGATGACTTCCTATAAATATTTAATAAACAAGAGGGATTCCTATATTATATGAATTATTATCCAACTAAACAAACTCTTTATAGATATATATTTGATAGTATTAAGCGTATCACCTTCTATCACCAAACTTGTAATCCCTAGATATCTAGTTAGCCTTAATATTCATAATGTTGAAAGTGATTTGGCCCAATGATTGGTCTGATTACCCATTCATCCTACATAGGCTACCACCAAATTATATTTATCATCATTTATAATTCCTCCTCCTCTTGAATCCCTTAGATTCGCCTTGGATGCCCTATCAAAATTGAGTTTCATCCAACTGAGAGATGGAACCATCCAATTAACTAATATGATAGGTTGAGATCTTAGGTCACTTTTTATACTATTTTGGACTTATATTTACCAATTAAGAGTGATCATAGACTCCTCATTCATGCCTTTAGATTTTTTGGGATGAATGATTTTAATTATTTTGGTAATTCTTTCACAAATCCTATTGGCTACCACTAAACTGGGGAGCTTCTTACCTATAAATATCCTATTATTTATTTATCTCTATATGCCCCAAAAAATATGAGGTAGAGATAGTTTTTAGATATTTATTATAGTCTTATTCTTAAAAGGAGGATACTAGGTTTACCAATAATCTAGCACTGTAATAAGGTGCACTTAATTTATCTAGAATTTCTCTAATAACAGACTTAATGCCACATAGTTATAATGAAATCCAATAAAAAATATGCTACCATTTCATTCTCATTTTCACACAAAGGGTACCTATTTACAGTTATCATACCCCTTCTGCTAATATTATCTATAGTTAAAATCTTATTCTAGATAGAAACCATAAGAAAATATTTATCTTGAGGATGAGATTCCAATCCCATAACTTTCCCCAAGGAATATCCTCTCTAGGCTGATTTGAGATCATATTACACCATAATTACACACTATATTTCCCATCAAATGATTCCTTCTACACCAATTCATCATTTTTCATGATGTTGGAGACATGATAACATTTAAGTATGATATTTAGCTCTTCCAAAATATCATTACCTTCTAATCTTAAAGAATCACACCTCAACTATTTATAACTCCTTATTACATCATTGACATCAAAATACTCATAAAATTTATTAAAAAATTCTTCTTTAATATTAGATCTAACCTGATTATGTAGCTCAATATTCATAATAGGTCATAAATTATCCCAAACCTTTACCATCTTCCCATTGCACATTTTATACATACATCCATTCAAAATAAAATCTTTGTTAGAAATAAAAAAATCCATAAAAAAGAGCCATTAACAAATTTTTCTTCTTTTAAAAATCTTGGAACCTCTCTTGAACCTAAGTACTTATCCTACAATATTATATATCAATACATGGAGTAAGTAAAAAAATGCCAAGCTAACTTGGAAATAAGGGATATGATCATCTAATTTTCTCTCATCAAACCTAAACCTCCATTACTCTTTGGGATGAAAACTCTATCCAAAGCAACCAAATAAAACTTATCTCTTTCTTCTATGCCAATCCATAAAAACATTCTTTGATGTTTTTCTATTTTACTACACCTTTAGGCATCATGAACATGGATATTAAATATACTGGGAGACCTTGTAGAGTGATTTTAATGATACTAAGTTTCCCTACTTGGGATAAAAACTTAACTTTCTAGATAGCCATCTTTTTCTAGAATATTTTTAGTAAAGTATTCCAAACCAATGAAGTTTCCTATTGGAGATAGGCACACTGAGATAAGTAAAAGGGATCTCTTTGAGTTGATAACCCAAAATGATTGTAATCCTATTCTATCTAACCAAAGGGGTATTGAATTAGTAAACTTTATTTTTCTCAAAATTAATTTTATATTTTAAATCTACCTCATAGTTCAAAATGATTCTTTTCATCTATCTAGCTTCACTAAAAGAATATTCAGTTGAAATGGCAGTATCATCTACAAATTATTATATCGATGGGTCAACACATTGAGCTAGTTTGAAACCATTTAACTCTCCTTCTCTGATGGATCTTGATAAGGATTTATTGAGGGATTATTTGATAATTATGAAGATGAAAAGAGATAAAAAAATCTTCTTGTCTATTTCCTTTTTAACTCTTAAAAACTCCTTCTAGTAATACATTAATGAGTACATAGAACATAATAGTAGACATATAATTTCCTTGATATTATCTTAAAATCTAAATTACATCAAAACCTTATCTAATAAGTTCCAATCTATCCTATCATATGCCTTAATCATGTATATCTTAACAACCATACCTACTTGATTATTTCTATCCATAGAGTGAATGGTTTCATGGACAACAATGATTCCTTCCTAAATTTACCTACCTAGGATAAATCTCACCTACTGAATACTTATGATCGTTTCCATGATAAGTTTCATCTTTATGGAAACAATTTTGGTGAATATCTTATAGACAACATTTCATAGACTAGTAAGATGAAAAATAGAAAATTTATTGGCTCCCTCTTTTTGGGAATAAGAACTATAAATTTATTATTGAATTCCATTGACATTTTTATAGAACATATGAATTCATTTGTAGCCTTAGCTATAGATTTTATGTCATATTTAGATGAAAGAGCTATAAGACATAACTTGGTACTCTTGGTTTAAAAGCTTTGAGATCTCATATAGTGATAGTTTTTCACTATACATTTTACTTAACCAACTCATGAATTGGTGTCATTTTATACTAGGGCCAATGTCCAAGGCTATATGTAATGATATGTTAGATATTTGAGTTAATAGTTAATTTTTGGGGGGTGTTTACTCTATTATTTATGTTTAAATCCTAAGGGTAGCAACAAAATTCTAATCCTATGTTGAAAAATAGTTAAATCTATAAATTTTCGCTAACTGAATATCCCCTATGGCATTCTTTGTTAAAAATATTATTTGGTTCACACCATCAACATCTAGATTTTAATCATCTTCCATAAGACACTACATTGTCCTCACTCAACTTGCCCAACTGGGTAAGATAGTGTTGTATTTTAGAATGTGAGAATTTTGATTTCCTATTGTCACATCGACTACTTCTTAATAGATTCTAAATATGGAAATGAGTCTTTTTAGTCAAACTTTACTATTAACTTTACTCTTATGAGAATTGAAAAACACACTTTGCATAAAGGAAACTCACTTGCATTGAAATGAAACAAAGTTTGCATTTAATTATATAAAACTTGCATTAAAATAAATAAACTTTGCATTAAAAGGGAAATCAAAACTTTAGTAAAATTAAATATACCTATATCAAAATAAATACACCTTTAAATAATAAACTAGAAATACTAATTATCCTAATCTTTGGAGTGAAGTGTGCCCTTGCTCCTTCCTCAGAAAAAATCAGCTTTAACTCAATATTGTAATAGAATATTATACTTTATTAATAATTAATTATCAAAAGGGACATATATAAATGCTATGAATTCTTCTACAAAATTACACTTGAATGTTTCCTGATTTTATTTACTCTTTATTACCCTAGAATGAGAAGGAGATAGGTACTTAAATCACATCTCAATGACCATTCTTAGAATATAAAATATGGTGATCTAAATAGTAAAATATATTTATTCTAAATAGAAGATATAAGAATCAGATCTCATGCTTATAGGAGGCATTGGAACTAATTTAACTAACAATAAACCAGGTATAACTAACATATATCTTAAGAGATTATGTTTAGATTTACAAAATAGAAATATATTTATATCTAGATCATTTTAGACTATTACTATGAAGAGTAATTTCTAAAAGAAGATATATAAAGAGGAAAAATCTATATATGTATAATAGATATCTTTAGAGTTGTTATATTAATCCATAGAGTATAGTTGGGCATCTTCATAGCATAGTTAGATAAGTATTTATATCTTCATACAAACATCTTCATAGCTTTTTTGTAATGTATTTGAAGCTACCTAGGTTGATCTTTGAAGCTTTTATAGAATGTCTTTAGAGATGCTTAATAGATCTTTGGAGCTTTAATAAAACATCTTCATAGCTCGATATAGCATCTTTGAATCTACTTATGAATATATTTATATCTTGACTAAGGATCTTCATATCTCATTATGTTTTATGTTGAATCTTCAAAAGAATTTCCAAAACTATTGATGACTTCTCAAAATAATCCAACCTTATAGATATATCTCTATAGTAGAAAACTATACTCGTTTCATTCAAGTTAAACATAAATAACAAGATAGAGAGTCAATAATATACCAAATATAAATAAAATATAATTACACTCATTTCCTACTTAGATGAGACCTTAACTATTAAATCTAATGCTTTATATAACTAAGAGGCAACATTTATGGATAGTTTATATGACATATAATGATCTATATAGAATTTACATCATTTTCACCCATACATTACCTTTTGTATTTCCACATAAAAACTAGGGGAGAAATATTATTTAATCCAAGATTCATAATCCCAACCATTATCTAAGATCATAAATTTGAAAATGATGTCCCCAATCATAATGATTTCAAGGTAAAAACCCCAAATCTCTTACCATAATGAGTAGCTATGATTAAAATTCTACTTCTAATTGATTATGATAATTCTACCAAGGAGATATGGGATAAAGAAGAATAGGTGTCCTAAATCTCATGTCAGTCCAAATGTCTAACCCTTATCTTAGGATTTGAGTGATAATGTGAGAAAGTGCCCTAGTTTTATGGAGACTCTAACTGATGGTAGTGGGAGTCATGACTTTCTTGCATTTCAAGGTAATAGGCAAAGTCTTACATCTATCCATACTTATTTTGATAGATATGGATGAATTTTAGATGAAAAATCCCATGAGGATACTAAATTTTATCTTAATAACTCATGATACTTGTCTTTCATGAACATGTGACAAAAAGGCTAGAAGGCAGCAAGAAGTTTGTGAGCTTCTAAAAACTAGGGTCTTATACATAAGCTTATAGTATTTTGTACTTCCAAAAATTGATTATGTTTTTGCTCCAAAGTATTTTTATTTCTCATTGTGTAGAGGAAATAATTTAAATGTGTTTCACCCATAAAAAATTTAACCAAAAATCCAAACTAGTGTCCCAATAACATGTTACAAAGATAAAACTCACAAATTTGATCTTATCTTTCTGTAGTGAATTTAAGAAAGATATCCATGAACTTGTGTTCATATTCAATTATATGGGGGAAACAAAGAGAAATAAATTTAATTAACCACTTATAAAACTATCCATGATAAAATAAAATATACATAGAAGAAGGTTTTCTACAAGATAATAATTTCTCAGCAATTTCATAAATAGTTTGAATAGAAGTCTGAGCTCACTACAATTATTACTAAGACTCTATTTTATTCTAGAATTATCTAATTCTAACTTTTGAATATTTTTATAAAATTTATTCCAAATTGAATTAATCTCATGAAGGGATAGAGGAAAAGAAAAAATATCTCTTGTGGTTTCCTCAATCTATACATCTTTCTCCCTTGTTTCCTTCTATATAACTTGTATGGAAGCTTAGAACTCAACATTATGAGTTGTTAGATCCTATATGCGAGTGTTTTATTGACCAAGTAATACGTCCTTACTAGTAATAGAGTGTTTTATATTATCAATCTAAGCATCCTTAAGTTTAAGGGAATTTTTTAAAGTGTTAAGTTCATGAGATTGTGAGAATAATTAATTATGAATTCTAGTTTGTTTATCATTAGCTACTTTTAAAATCAAACCTAGGCAAAAAAATATTCATATCACTTTTCTAAACTAGAAATGGTTTGGTTCTAACATTGTATGTAAGGTCAATCTAATAAAATCCATCTCTATTTGTTATTTTTGAAGAACTTCTTTATTTTGTGATAGGGTCATAACATGTTACAAATCTTTGTCTTTATGAACATGCTACGGAGAAGATGAAGATTCTTTCACGAGTTGAGCTTTACCCTTGTCAACTATGGAAGGTAACGGTATTTATTATTTAGGTGGAATATCTTGTGTAGGGGTTTGCATTTATTCAACTTTATACCTAACATATATAACTTATATGGGAGAAGTAAAGCTTAAACTACCCAAAATTTTAGTTGCTTGTGCCTCACCTTTTTCTTCTTCTTAGAGAATCAATCGAAGACTTTATCAGGGTTTGATAGATGGGGTAGGTTTTTCTAGTTAAACCGTTATTTTCCTTTTTGAACTCCTTCACAACATCTTTAGATCTATAGGAACTAAATATGGATCTTCCTTTATTATTATTATCATAAGAGGAGAAACAAGATGTGGTTTCTTACCAAAAATTTTGACTGAATTTCATAGAAATAAAGACCAAGATTTCTCACCGTTTATTTTATTTAATAAATTCTATTGAAATATGAGATGAAATAAACCATGATGTTTAATTGATCTAATGCCCATTTTAAATTTTTTATCTACTTTACAGATAACACAGTGAAGATAAGAAGGAAATTTTACCTAGAACTCAAGTTTGGTAACTCCTTTTTTTAGATTAATGAGAAGTTACATAGTGTAGCTACTAACCATATCGAATCTTCCATCACAAGTGAGGTATTTCATGATCCAATATGCTACATTATTCTATGGAGGTGGAAGACTATCACGAGTGATCCCTATGGCAATGCTTAGTATAGTCTTGGCCAACTTAGGATGGGGTTTATTAACATCAATGAACATTTGAATCAAAACAACAAAACTCAATTTTACATTAAAAACCATGCATTCTTAAAAATACCTAAAAATTCACTAATAACAAAGGAATCAATAGGAATACATTCACCCTGAACTATAGATTAATGTTCATCAAAATTTTCTAAAAATTCTTGAACAATGTTCTCCTACAAACCCTATAATGTCTTTAGGAAATTGAGCCATCCTATTTTTTCAAAAACAAGCCTAGAAGATTCATCTTGTAAAATAAGTTATACCAAATCCAGTTCACTTCTCTTTTTACCCCCATCTTTTTAGGTGTCCACAGTATTCTCCAAAACATTATTACACAATAAAGATTTGAGTTCAAAATTGCATAGAGTACTAAATAGGACAATGAAGTTGGGACATAATGCATAAATGAATAGAAATAAAGGGATAAAAAGGGTGACACATGTGTAATTGATAAGAAGAACCATTAAATTATTTTAGATACGATGGCCATGTAATTTGGAGCAAATAAGGTTTTACTGAGGGAATAATTTTAGGGTCAACAACAATTACATGTCATGAGAGATCATACTTGGTAGCACTTGAAATAATATTTACAATAATTTCCACATTAGGACTTATCTTTTAAAAATGTCTTTGGAATAACCCCACATCAAGTATTTAAATTAGGAAATAGTATTGGATTTAGTCATATCCAAGTGGCATGAAAGGAACCTATCAATATTTAGAAGTGTTGTCTGCCTAATGGTTATACATGCAATACATAAAATAGAAAATGTCTAACCCATTGGGAAGGAAGTAAAAATATACTTATAATATAAGGATCCATTCTCATCTCCTAAAGTTTCCATGTTTCCTACAAGGATAAATAATTTTGAGAAGATAAGTTAGCTAACAAGACAACAGTTCATGTTTATTGCAAAAGTTTCATATGAAAAGTGCCATTTCTAGTTTTCACTTTTTAGTGTTTTTTCTAATTCTTAATTTTTATGTATTTTTTATATTTTAAATTTTTGAGGGGAGGATAACTACCATTTTCTAGTTTTTAACACTCCCCATTACTAAATGTCTACTACAAATATCATTTGGCCTTAATGGAAGAACTAGGTTCTCCCATAAGGTCAAATTGGTCTTGATTATATTTAATGAATTATTCCCTATTAATAGGTCACTTATACATGTTAAGTCTATGAACATTGGCCAAAAGTGTCCTTTTATCACCATCAATTGGTTGAAGTTAGATAAAGCCATTATTATGGATATTTTTGATTAGGTATGGCCCCAACCATCTTCCCCTAAGATTACCTTTGAAATGTTGGAATTTAGAATCAAATAGAAGCACCCAATCACCTTATTGAAAATATTTTTCTTTGATATGAGAATCATACCATTTTTTAATCTTCTTTTGGATCATATTGGTTTTATTTAGTGCATCCACTCTTAGTTTATCCAACCCATTTAGTTTCATGATTCTTTCCTTCTATGCTTCATCAATATTAACTCCCATATTAGTTGTTGTCTTCAATGTCTACAATTCAAACTCTATTATCAACAAAATTTGATTTTAAAAAAAAAATCATATGGAGAGAGTCTTATGGTAGTCTTCCATGTTGCATTATATTCCCAAACTACTTCAGGTACTCTATCTACCCAATCTTTCTTTCTACTATTCACTACTTTGATCATTATGTTTTCAAGATCTTGGTTATTGACCTCCATTCACCAATTATATTGGGGTGATATGATGAGGATTTATAGTTATTGATTTGGTAAAATTATGTAAAATCTTTGATCATGTTAGACATGATTGAGGCCCTTGATCATAAATAATAGATCTAGGAGCTCTAAATTTTAACATGATCCTATGATATAGGAAATCAACAACTATTTCTTCCCAAGCAAAAGTGAGTCCTTTCAATTTAACCAACTTAGTAATATAATTAGTAAATACTAATAAATACTTTTTTTCATGAGATGGTGGGTTGATTGGTCCTATAAGATCCAAACCCTATTTCTCAAATGATTATAAAACTATTTGAAGATAGAGTGGAATTTCTAAGGATAGAGTAGGCTTACCCATCCTTTGGCAAGGATCAAATTACCATACAAACCTTTTTACAATATTATAAAGAGATGGCCAATAATTATCTACACCAATAATCTTATGAATGGTATTTTTTTTAATAATTCCCTCCTCTTAGTTTACTATGGTGTGCTTTTATGATGCCAAATACATCATCTTCTCTAACACACTTGTAAATTAAATGATCAGGACTAATTTTAAATAGCATGAATTTAAACCATTTGAAATGAAAACTAGTTATAATTAAACATTTTCATCTTTATAAGTAAAGTAATGAGGAAACTTCCTTTTTGCCAAGACATTTACCATATATACAAACCATGGGGAATATGTAGATATAGAACATAGTTGCTTATCTAGAAAAAGAATCCTCCATAGGTTCATCTTCACCTGTAGTGATCAATCTAGACAAAAAGTTAAAAACAACATTATTCTTTCAAGATTTTTTTATAATGGTAATATTAAATTCTTTCAATAGCAATAGCCATCTAATAATTATACCACCTACTACTAGTTTATTCATTAAGTACTTAATAATTGAATGATCTATATAAATAAATACCTTATAACTATTAATATAATGTTTAAACCCATTTATGGCATAAAAAACAACAATATATTCTTTTTTTGTGGTAGTTTAGTTTTTCTCTATGGGTGTAAGATTCTTGTTAATATAATAAATGGCACACATTTTCCCTTTCTCATCTCTATGTCCTAGAACTTCCCTTAGTGCATTATTATAAACATTAGTATAAATATGAAATAGTTATTCACAATTAGGTCCTTTCAAAATTATATTAGTCATAATTTTTTTTAATGTTTTAAAATATTCTTAACACTTATCATTCCATACAAATTTATTATCTTTTGTTAGTAAGGAAAACATAGGTTCAAATATTTTGATAAAGTCTTCAATAAATATTCTACAATATATTACATGACTGAGAAATTTTTTGACATTTATTTATGTTTAAATAATGGGGAGACTATAAATTATCTCAATCTTCTTGGGATCCACATTTATTCCTTGAGAAGAGATATGATGTTCTAAGACTATCCCTTCATCAACCATTATTACTCACTTCTCATGACTCAAGGATACTTGATGTTCTTCACATATGGTGAGAAATTTATCTAAATTTCTCAAGCCTTCATAAAATGTGTTTCCATGTATAATTAATTCATTCATGTATACTTCCATATAATCATTTGTAAGATCAGAAAATATGACTAACACTACTCTCTAAAAGGTAGTAGGTGCATTGCAAAATACAAAAAGGAATATATAAGAAAATGTTCCCCAGAGAAAGGTAAATGTAGTTTTATATTAATATTCAAGGGATATTCTAATTTAATTGTATCTTTTGAACCCATGTAAGAAATAAAATTACTATTTTCCTACCAAGTTATCCAAAACTCGATCAAAAAAGGCAAAGGAAAGTAATCTCTCATAGTGGATTTATTCAGTTTTCAATAATTTATGTAGACTTTCCATTTTCCATTATTCTTAGGTATAATCAATAGAGGTGAAACCCAATGAATATTGGATATGGGGTAAGTGAAACCAACTTCCATTATGTTTTCTATCTCTATCTTTATAATTTATTTCAAGGTTGGGTTAATTCCCCATTGTGGTTGTCTAACTAGTCTAATAGCTTCAATGTAAATGTGATGGGTAAAAACATTGGGATTTATTCCCTTCATATCACTATAATCCTAAGTGAAGGCATTTATGTGTTATACCAATACATCAAACACTTTACTTTCTTGTTGGTTAGTTAACTAGTTGTTGATATTCAATAGTTTACCAAGATGGATTACAATTTGTTTAGTACTTGGAATGATGGAATTTACCTACTTATATTTACTAATAAAAACATTCAAAGGACATGGATGTAGTAGTATCATGTGAAATGTAGACACATACTTGTAAAAGGTTTCAATTTTGGAGAGCAGATTGGTTAAGTGATAATGAAAAGCATTTAGAAATGAATTTTTCCCCTCTTGAGCCCAAGAAACTATGGATTGATGGATATCTTACAAACTAAATAACATGTTTGGGGGACTTATGACATTATCTCAAATCTCAGTAGTGAATCTAAATTCTTCCCATTCATGATTATTCATCTTCATAGCTAAGTTATTAGTCTTTGGAGCTAAGGTTTTAGTTTTTAGAGCTAAGCTATCAGTCTTCAAAGCTAAGCTATTAGACTTTGGAGCAATACTATCAAACTTTTGATCTAGGTTATCTTGGTCTAAATATTCTATTATATGTTCCTCCAATTATTGGACATGTTCTTTTATAATAATCATGTTTAAGGAAGACACAATATTTTTATTTTGTTCAGGGTGATCCACCCATATCTACAATAGAATATCCATTGTAAGTTTATAAAGTAGACAAACATAGATTTGTTTGGTGTGTATTCCATTATAAATGGTTATATTACTAGATCTACAATCAATTCATGCTATTTTTATAGCTAACCAAGGTCTTGTAAGAATAATTAGATACCCTACCATCTTGGGTTTAGGTTTAAGGATTAAAAAATCTATAGGGTATTTCGAAGATTTTATGGTCACCAAAACATTTTTATGGTTCTTTTAGGCATAGTAGTGGATTCATCTACCATTTAAAAAATTATAGTGGTAGGATAAAGTCATGTGAGGGATAAATATTTTATTATTTTGATAGTCATTATGTTGATGGTAGAACCCATATCTACAAGCACATTTGGTATGGACTTGTTCCTAATTGTCACAATCATCATGGGACTACCAAGGTCTCTATATTTTGGGAGAACTATTTTTCTTTCTAGAAAATCAACTATTTTTCTAGTTACCTAATTTATTTTAGGAAATTATTTCTTTTTACTTGGTACTTTGATGTACAATCCTTTAATTATTTGATTTAATTTAGGAATATCCTTAGAAGTGCTTAACAATAGAATTTATATCTTCTTCTCCATTAATCCTTGGATCAATTCATAATCCTCACTAGGTTTTTCTTCCTTAGTCTCTCAAGAAATGGAACAACATGGGGATATTAAATTGTGGTTGTTGTGATTGGATTTATGGTGGATTATACCTTATCTTCATTTGGTCCTTGGACTATAGGTGACTTAGGATTGTTTTCTTAATTGTAAATTTTAGTTATGGTAATGGTGAATCTCTTACTACCTTTCCTAACCTAAGATGAATATTATTACACTTAGCTAAACCACTTGCAACACTACTTTCTTGGTTAGCTCTATAAATAGGAGTATTTTCCCTATTATTAATATTTTCCTCTAGTTGGGCTGGTAACTTTTGTTAGTTAACCTAATACTCAATTGGAGTTGGCTGAGGTTTTGAAGGCATCAAATCTTATTATAGAGTAAACCTTATATTCATTTGATTATGAGATCATTATTGATTTAGCCATTAAATTGGTGACTACTATATCCAATTTGGTTTTTGTTTTTGTTGTTATGCCTATGGTTGTGAAGGATTTTGATGCATCCCCCACATCTATGGCATCTATTCCTGAGTACCCCAGGGTTGTGGTTGTGGTGTTGGTCCCCACATTTTTTATGTGACTTGTGCATCCCATGGTGCAATCCATGGATTGGGGGAAATCTTAGACCAAATTAATTTTGAGGTTGGAAGCATTAGTTTCTTTATCTTTGGATAAATTTCACTTCCCCAATTGCATGTACTACTTGTTTTACCTAGTTTACCATATTAGTTAGATGATTTTAGTTATTGGTGTCATGATCTAGGTCACAAACACCACATACCTCTATTTTATCTAAAGGACAATCTTTTATCATGTGTTTAAGCCTACATCTAGGATAATATATTGACACTTGTTTAGTGTTGGTGGCATTGGCCTTTTATTTGAGACCATTTAATGTTTTTATTAATTATATGAGAATATCTATTTTGAAATAGCAAATTCTCCCATTAATTGGACAACTTTAGGTGAATTCTTCTTATAGGATTTGTTTGTGAGGATGAATATTTTTCAGGAGGGGAATCAGAAAAAGTTTGGATACATCTTTCAATTTATTTTCTTTCGCTTCATAATATTTACATCAAGGATATAATCTTCTCTTATTCTAGTTTTATTTTAGAATACCTTGAGAATCTCTTAAGTGATTCATAAATCTAATAATTCCTTGATTGTTTTTGTGTTTTTGGGTTATATGATTTTTTTGAATTTCCCATGTATAACTCTAATATAGGATCTCACTAACACTTATTAATAATTTATTAAGATCCCTAAATAATAATGCCAAAATTGATAGGTTTTCATTATACCTTTCATTTAACCAATCAATAGATTGGTGTCATTTTCTACCAAGTACAATGTCTAATGTTATATGCAATGATATGTTAGATATTTGAGTTAGCAGTTCATTGTTTGGGGGGTGTTTACTTTATTGTTTATGTCTAAATCCTAAGGGAAGTAAACAAGATTACAATCATATTTTATGGAAAATATAAATATATAAAGTTTTAATAATTGAATATCCCCTGTGGCATTCCTTATTAAAAGGATTCTTTGATTCACACCATCAACATGTAGAACTTAAACATTTGGTATAAGACACTATAATGTCCTCACTCGACTTGCCTGATTGGTTATGATAATTTTATATTTCAAAAGGTGATAATGTTGATTTCATATTATCACCTAGACTAATTCCTGATAGATTCCAAATATAGAGGTGAATCTTTTTAGTCTACAAGCTTTCTTACTAACTTCACTCTTATGATAATTGAAAGACACACTTTGAATATATGAAACTCACTTGTATTGAACTAAAACACACTTGAATTAAAAGAAACACACTTTAAATTAAAATAAAAATCACACTTTGTATTAAAATGGAAATCACACTTTTCATTAAAAGGGAAATCACACTTGCAATAAAATGAAATATACCTATATCAAAAAAATACACTTTAAACTATAAACTAGAAATACAAATTATCTTGATATTTGGAGAGAAGTGGGCCCTTGCTCATTCCTCGGAATAGGATCAACATTAACTCAATATTAGAATAGAATGTTGTACTTTATTAATAATTCATTATCAAAAGGAGCATATATATATTCTACAAATTTTATTGAAAAATTAGACTTGAATTTTCCTAATTTTCTTTACTCTCTATTACCCTGTAATAAGAAGGAGATATGTACTTAATTCACATCTCAATAACCATTCTTAGATTAAAAAATATGGAAATCTATTTATTCTAAATATAATATCTAAGAATCAGATCCCATTCTTATAAGAGGCATTATAACTAATTCAACTAATAATAGACTTAGTATAACTAACATATATATGAAAAAATTATGTTTAGATTTATAAAATAGAAATACATTTATATCCATATCATTTTAGACTATAAATATGAATAGTAATTTATAAAATAAGATATCTATAGAGGTAAAATATATATATTTATAGTAGATATATTTGGAGTTGATATATTAATCTATGGATTATAGCTGGTCATCTTTGGAATGTGACTAGATAGGTCTTTAGAGCTTTATCATAACATCCTTAGAGTTTCTTGGGTGGATATTTGAAGATTCAATGTAATGTCTTTGGAGCTACCTAGGAGATCTTTAGAGATTCAATAGAACATCTTCATATCTCAACTAAGCATCTTCAAAGTTGATTATGCATATCTTCAAAACTCAACTAAGAATATTCATATCTCACTGTGTTCTATGCCAAGCCTTTAAAACTATTTCCAAAAAGGTGTTTCTAAAACTATTGATGACTTCTCAAAACAATCCCACCACCCACACCCCCCCCCACACACACATGTATATCTTTATATGAAAAATTGTATTCATTTCATCCAAGTCAGACATAAATAACAAAAAAGAGAATCACAAAAGAATCCAACCTCAACTTTCCAAGTGGATAATCCCTTAAGGACGGATAATCCTATTGGTAAACCTGATAATCCCAGATTAGGAGTTACTTAGAATGTTCCCCCTCAAGGATGGATTAAAGGAAACTTTGATGGTGCTGCCAAAGGGAACCCAAGGAATGCAGGTTGTGGTGGAGTTTTGAGAAACCATATGGGAAAGGTAATAGATGTTATTGCAATCCCCATTGGTAAATTGAATTGCCACATTGCCGAAGCTACAACTGCCCTTCAGACTCTCAAAATAGATGTGGACTAGGGATATCCCAAATTGTGGCTTGAAGGGGACTCACTGAATATTATAAATATTCTTAACAATATAAATACTATGTCTTGGACCATAGAGGATAAGGAAATGGAGATGAAAACATTAATAAAAAAATTTGAAGAAGTGATTATAACCCACACCTTTTGTGAATCCAATGGTGTTGCAGACTGGCTAGCTAATTGTGCAGTCCAGGTAGGTCAAACAGTGAGGTGGCATGAAACATTAGAAAAGAACGTGGATTTGAGGGCACTAATTCTTCATGATGCAACCCATGTAAAGGAAGGAAATATTGGAGTGTAATAGAAATATAATGAGTAGGAGGAGTGGCAGTGCGGGGAAAGGACAACAATCATTAAAGAGGAAGGCCCTCAAGAGTGAGAAGCGGATCCTGAATAAGCACAAACAAAGCCGACTTTCCAATCAATTTGGTAGTAGGTGGGATCATTGTAAAGACCATAGCAACTGGGTTTCAAAGAAAATGAGAATGGCACGTGAAAGGAAGGGAGAACCCAGAAAATAAGAACCCAAGAGCTATGATGAATGGAAAGAGAAACAAGAAGTTTGGAGAATTCTGTAGAAAGGAAAAGTTGCGAGCTATATGGAAAGACTCCATGGGTCAAAACCACATATCACTATGGATTTTTTCAAAAATTGGACTAATGAAAGGGTCACCCTACATGGTATCACCGTGAACTTAACAAAGGATTTTATAGCTGAGGTTATAGGGCTACCTACGGATGGACTTAAATTCTCCAAGCAGACAAGCATTTTGAATGAGGCCTTTTGTAAGTTCCCCAAAATAGATGAGGAAGAATAGAAGTTGGTTAAGAATGGGGATTTCTATGAATTGGATCAGATTAAAGGGATATGGAGGGATGTCTTAAGCTGCATAAGGGAGTACTTCATCATGGATGGAAGAAGTAAGCGAGTGCACAAATTCCACTTTGTCTTCCTTAACCATTTCAGGCACAAGGTAAGTTTGTATTTTCCCTTTTATCTTCACTTCTCCTTGGTCCAAAGTTTATATGCTCATAGGAAAAAGGAAACGTGCCCTATCCTACATGAAGGCCTTATTCTACTAATCGAAGATATTGCAAGAATAATACAATGGTAAAGCACCCCAAACAGGGGAAAAACAAGGAGTCAGGGAACAGAAAGAGTGAAAGTGTAAATGGGAAAGGCAAAATCAAGCTCCCTAGTGCTAAAAAGTAGAATGTAGAAGAAGATATGGAATGGGAGAGAATTGAAAAACCCAGGGAGGAAAACTTGGAGGAAGAAGAAGGAACTAAAAGTTGGGATATAAACTCTAATGAGGATGAAGAATGTCCTGAGAAGAATGAAAAAGATGATGTCAACACAGAGGACGATTCTGCAAATAGAACTGAAGATATGGAGGAAAATCAGAAAGTGTCGGAGGATGAATTTGTCCAGGATGGCCCTGTTGAGGACCCAGCTTCAAAGAATGAAAAGGAAACTCCAGGTTAGGATGATAATCAAGATATGGTTATGGAAATTCAAACTGGAATTAAAAAGCAGGAACAAGAGGGTCGAGAGGATATCTTTGAAGAAGCCAGGAACAGTCCCAATAAAAATTTTGAGGAATGGAGAGGGAAGAAATAGAATGATGAAACACACACACCAATGACTTGGGTTAATTGCAAAGCAGAGGCATCTTCCCAATTTGATTCTTGGATGTGTAGGGAGATTATGGATCTCAAAAGGAAAGTGGAAACTATGGAAGATACCCTAAAAGCTGTATGAAACAAAATTAACAATATGGAAAATTAGATAAGAGAGATCCCAGTCAAGCTCAAAGCCTATGAGAATAACCTCTGAGAACTTATTAAGGACAACAGAGTGAAAATGGAGGAAGTTACGTCCAATATTTGTGCTACTGCTGTCAATATTGGAAAAAGAGCCAATGAGGAGAGCAAATCCTTGGAGGGACCTAGCAAAAGGATGAGACAAAGTTCAAGAAAGAAGGTTACACAAAAAGGAGCCATGATGGCGGCAACCACTACCCAGGATACTGTTATGAAAGGAAAAGAAACTATGAAAATGATATTGGAACTAGATGAATAATCTGGTTCCTCTTGTTGGTTATGAAACTGGTCCTATTCTTTGTTTTCTTTTTGTAATCCTTTGCTTTTGGTGTAACCAGATCTCTGTTAAATCTAGGTTTTGACCGGTAGTCTTTCTGGTGGTTTTAGGTCCATTAAAAACCTGTTTTTGCTACTTCCTTGTTGTAGTTTTTTAGGCTTTGCCTGTGGTTTTGGATGATCTTTCTTTCTTTCCTTGTACTAGGGTTTTGGGGCCCCTTCAAAACTTGCTTTTTCCATAATCTAAAACAAGAAAGAGAATCAACAATGTATCATATACAAATAAAAGATATTTTCACTCATTTTTGACTTAGATGAGACCTTAAATATTAAATTTAATGCAATATATAACCTAGATACAACACTTATGGACAATTTATATGGGATATAATGAACTATATAGAATACTCATCATATATCATTTCTATTCCATTCTAACATTAGATCTAGAATTATCCTCAAAGAGCTTCTTAAATAATTTAACACTTTCCTCCTTAACTAATTATTTATCTATGATTACTTCCCCATTAGGACCTTTGATTTTGTTGATTTAATTCAAAAATATATGTTTAATATTTTTTAGATGAGATAATTTAGTATTCTTATCCACTTTTTTATCTAAATAGATATAGAATTTTGTCTCCACAGATATTCTTCTCTAGCTTCCACCATATGATTTCACATAGCAACTAATTTTCCTTTAGGAGAATTTGGTGGTCATACCCATTTGTAGATACCCATGATTGTAAACTAGATATCTCTTGTCTTAAATCACTCTTTCATATGAACACATTATTAAAAAACTCCTTATTTCATATTCCTATGTTAAGCTTGACATTCTTCAATTCAACCAACATTTAAAACATGGTTGATCTATGCACTTTGATTTCCCATTAATCCATGACTCTATCTTTAATCTCCAAGTGATTTAACCACATGTGATCCATATATAAGGGAACTATGTATATTTTGGATTTAAAATTAATGACTAGTTCTGAAGGATTATGATTGGAACCTATCTTTGGAATGGAAGACAAGAAGAAATTCATTTTTGAAATTTAATCCAAAGAAATCAAAACTCTATCTAATATTACCTAATTTTAAGTTTTCCCCCAACCTCTTATTTTGCCAGGTGAATTGGGATCCACTCATATCCACATTAATAAGACCATAATATGATATGAAGGATGCCAAATCATCCATATTATCTGAATAAATTTGGACTTCACATTTATTATTTCTTAGGAACAATAACATATTCAAGTCATAAGCTATCACCCATTTAAAATCCTTATGGTTCCTTCTAAACTCCCTTAGTTCTTCCCACAATATTCTACTCACCACTGTATAGTTATGAGAATACATATTCTAAAACATTTAAAGTATAACATCCTCTTTATTAGTGAAAATGACTTTGAAATGATGTTTATTTTTACTAAATAATTCCCTAACCAAAAATTTTCTATTCCAAAAATTAATTAAACCTTATAAATATCCCATAGAAATTACACACTCTATTTTAGCCTCTTTCCAAATAATGGGTCTATTTTATACAAAGGTATTCTCATCCATCTTTGATTCCTAAACATTATTGGAATATCAGATCTTCTAAAATCCTTAAAAAACCTATGTTTATGAGAAATATTCATACCCCTAATATTCTAGGACAAAATCTTCATTTATTTCCTTTTGTGTTGATATTTAATCCCTATGAGAGGTAGCATAACTTGTGTTCCTCTCTTATATTTCATATTTAAAAACCTTTTTGAATGCATCCTTCTTTAAATTTTTTCTCATTTTAGGGGGGAACCAATGGCCACCACTTTTCCTCATCTTCTATTAGTCACTAAATAAGTACCATTTCCTTTCCCTTTTGATGCCTATATCAAACCTTGAACTTCCACATTCTTTCCAGATTTCTCTATTTTCACATATTCTTTTTCATTTAAAAAATATTTGACCACTTGGCTTAAATCCCTATGATTATCACAAATATATTCCTTTGGATTTACTTAATTTTATATTGTTGTTGATACTAAAAAATGTTCCTCTTTCAATAACTAAAGACATTCAAATTTTGTAAAAATTATTGGGAAGCAAACATATTGTTCCAAAATCATGATTCCCCTAGTATTTTTAATCTCCAAAGACCCAAATAGTGTTTACCCACTATTTTTAATCTCTAAATTATCCCCTTATAAATTTATACTCTTTAGAGGTTTTGAGTGGACAAATTTTTTGGCTTCCAATCTACTTTCATAAATTGTAACATTATCATTTATAAGTTTTTATGACTGATCCTCCTAGGCTATAGAGTTTAGTCACCCTTTGTTGATAACTAACTCTACCCAATCCTTCAAAAAAGTATTCTACCAACTAATCATAATTTTATTATCCTTCCTAAAACTCTTTCCATCTATATTTTACAATGGTTTAGCTTCAGGTCTTTCATCTTTTGAGATTATTTCAACAATATTGTTCTAATTTAAAAGACTAGATCCATTCTCACCAATATTTAAAAAATTATGACCCTTAGGAGTAAACTAATTTTTATTCTTAGAATCCTTATTATTTATTGGTGTTTCTATTTTATTTGAATCCTTACTTTTCCATAGGGGTTTATCTTTTTTGAACATTTGAGTGCCTTATTCTTAGGCCATGATGGGAAAATCTTTGTTATGTGACCCAACTTCTTACCTTTGGACATATTAAGGAATAGTATTCATATTATATATTTTGGCTTTGTTATCCCTTTTAGGTATTAAAAAAACTAGAAGATGGTAACTCTTGATTTATAAAAGCATTGGCATAGAATCTTGCATGAACAAATCTTGATCTATCCTTAGAAGCTCCATCAAATTTATCAGATATCAAAAGCTTTTAGCCATGTTAATAAATATATATTCATCGCATAACATAATAGGGAGACCTTAAATATGAACCTAAGTGGGAATAACATTAATTTATTCTTTCTTTGGGTTGAAACTAAATTGTCATTTCCTTACAAAAAAATTAGTGAAACCTAAAAACCAAGGTCTTCCCACCAATATTTGAATGTAGTCCTCAACATTATTCAACTAAATCAAAAAGAAACCATTTGTCATGGTAAACTTTTCCATAAGTCCCTTAGGATACCATTTTCTCTCTACCCACTATCTAAAAACATCAATATTGGTCCTTACACCTAGAAACTTAACTACTAGAGCACATTCCATTATTGATGATGCTATTTATATCAACAATTCAGGAAATTTAATATGAAAACCCTTAGTATCTCTTACTATCAAGAGTTCCTCCTTCATGTGTCTTTATTATTGTTCAAAAAACATTCCTTTGAGTTTAGAAGGCTAAGATTACTGTCCTTGAGAAACTCCATGTGAATCTTTGGTTGTCATATTTTTTGTTTCTCCCCTCTTGAATGAACCATTGGTTATATTACCCAATTAATCACAATCAAGACATTTTAGGTAAGATGGACCCACGTGACTCCTTTTTGCAACATATTTTCTAGATCTATTTCCATCTCCCTTCTCCCTTTTTAAATCCTCATTCAAAAAAATATTTTCCTGCTTGTTTCCCACTTCCATTCTCACTATTCATAACTTATTTCATTTTTACAAACAAAACATATGTCACTTCAACACCTTTTAATAAATTATTATAATCATTATTTTTTTATTATAATGAAAGAGTGCACTGTAATAATGTATATTATCTCATTATACAATTTCTTTTAGTAAAATATGCTCATTTTTTAATAAGTTTATGATCATATTTTATAATTTATATAAGAATGTTGTTTATAATTTTTGTAGGTATTAGATTTTTAAGATGAGTTTTTTACATGTCATTCTAATTATGAAGGTGTAGATATGTTCATAAATCATTTCAATGGACATGGATCCCAAATGAACAAGATGACAATGATGGAACACATTCTCCAAAAATATTATTTTGTGTTTTGATGAATGTTGTGACTTTCAAGACATGGTTTGAAGTAAACAACATCTTGAAATAGAAGAAGATATTAGTTATTTCATATTTTTTACATAATGTAAAAAGGATAAGTCACATTATTATTTTTTACATACGTTAATTTTTAATATGAACTCAACTATTTATTATAGTTGAATGTAAAAATTACTATTTTCATTATCTAATTATAAATGTGTAGGTTGGAAAGCAATGATAAATTATCATGATTTGCAAGGATTTTACTAATCCTATAAATAAAAAATCAAGGAGTCTTAGGACTAATTTCAAGAAAGATTACTTTATATCACTAGAGTTGAAGAATTATACTATTCATACACTCTTTGTTTATGGTAGTATTCAATAATTTTAATAAATGAGCATCTAGTAATTTAGCCTCTATTTTTCAATATTTAGTGATCATAATTATAATTTACGTATGCATGTATTTAGACTTATAAGGTTAATAATCCAATTCTTAGAGGAACCACTGTAACCATAAATTTGTCTACTATTAATATATTATATTTTTTTTAATCATAATTTCTAACTTTTAACTTTATTTATACAATGCAAATTTTATGATGTGAATGCCATTTACATGAATCTTAGGCTCAATGATAAAAATTTGAAATTGTGACATTATGTTTTATTAACATCATATCTATATTTTTGATAATATGTTTAATTTTTCTAGAAAACATACCATAATACAAGTCAACTATGATTCAACTACAAATAAAGTGTTTAATCAAGTCAACTACAAGGACAAAGGTGGAAATAAATAGGTAAAAGATCATAATCAAGTCATCATATGACAACATTTTTGTAATTTTATAGCTACATGATCCTCATTTACCAACTTGATGAGGTTGAACATGATAAGGCTACCAAAATTTATGACCTCATACCCCTTCAAGATGACACTAAGAAGGCGAACATCAAGTGTTGATGTGTATTATATCACTTGCTTTATAAAAGTTATTAAATAAGAGCATGCATATGTGTACAAATTCTCAAAAGGTTTTCACTCCATGATAATAACAAGAGCCCATTACTTTATGTCAAATTTCTTCATGTTGTATCTTCTTTCACATTTGATAGGAAATTAAAACATTTTTATTTAATGTTTTCACAAGATTCAACTAAGATATGTGCATTATTAAAGGTAGTACTTGTCACTAAAATTTAATAGATCTATGACTCATGCATTAGGAGTATAAAATGAATATAGATAATGAATAAATTTGACATGAAGGAATGAGATCTTATGCTGAGCATGAGCAAGTTTCTATATTTATCAAATTGTCAAAATCATAATTGTTGATTATTCTACATCTTTATAATTTTAATATACAAATATGGTAAAACTAAAGGTATATCATAATTATAAAGATATAGAATAATCAACAATTATGATTTTGATAATTTGATAAATATAGAAACTTGTTATTTTTGGAGAATAGTAAATAGGACAAGTAAATGATGCTCATGTAGTTTTAAAATTTTACATGATGTCATATATGGTCAACGCCATATATTCCACCTTGGATTTATATTACTTAATGTTAGTTTAATGGGTGCCATTAGGATCCATAGTGCATGTGTTATTCTACAAGATATACATACACCACTTATATAACAACATATGTGATATCTATGAATACTTCTTTCTAATTGTACATCAAGAAATCAATGAGAGACCCATACTGAGGTTCTTAGATGAGATCTGGGATACACTAAAAATCATTGGTGCCTAATGGTACTACCAAAAATTCATGATAATCACATTATTAGGCATTCATGTTGCCCCTGTCTTACTACCTTATATCATCCTAGACCACCTCATATAGTAGGAGATCACTTACCAACTAAATCATGATGTGGTTGGGCATTATTTGAGTAGAAATTAAAATCCTATTTTTCCATTCCTTATGTTCATAGGGCACCATGAGTATAGGAATATGCTAGTGATATACTCCATGACTCAACATAGGGACTCATACAAGTTAAACTTGGAAAATAATAGGCAAGGTGATCATATGGGTGAATGTCAAGCTTATATGGAAAGAAATCAATTGAATATCAACGTCATGTCTCACCAAAAGGCATACCCTAATGATGAACACCACTTCAACTTGGATAATGTTGTATAGGTGGTTGTGAATATTAATGTTTTTATCTACTTAAAGTCTCAGGCACTTGTTCAACCCACTTTTAAGGAAATATTAGCCCCTCCACAACAATATCCCTCATAACCAACTATCAAAGTCTAGTAAACCATGAAGAGGATTTCAAGGTGAACTCTATAGGAGGTCCTAACAATTTCCACTCCATTATCCACAAAATATATTGTTCTTGTGACACCACTCTAGTTAATCCAACCTCAAGTTACCTATTCCCTACATTTTGATAGCAATCTTGAGTCTATCCCACCTAAAGATCAATCTCCCCTACTCTAATACTATCCATCCCAATTGTTATCACCCCATACAACCCTTAACAACTACCTTGGGATTTTATATCTTATAAAGCCCTACTATGTCCATTTCTACCCTACCCTAGTGATCCTAAGGGCTTAATTCATGTCTTCTTAATCCGTGAGAACCCTAAATATTCACTTGACCTTGATAGATAGATAGAACCCTAATAGAGCTCAAATTCCTAGTGCTCCTTCATTCCTAGTATCCCTAATAAGCATAATTACCAATATAGTAGTGTTCCCTTAAAGTATCCATGGCTTTTTGGTGGTTCTTATGAGTTTTAGTGATCATGTCTTCAAAAATCATGTTTCTCCTAATATATCCTTAAGGTCATTAGTATTTAATCATTTTTACTAGGATTTATTTGGGGCCACATTTATTACGTCTAACTAACCATCTCTAACACTAATAGACTCAAACAAGATACTAAAGAAGAAACATAATGTGGTTTGCTCCTCGATAGTCCATGCCCCCTTTAGTAGTGTTTTTAGATCCATATTGGACTCCTCTATCCATCACCTCATGCTCCAAAGGTATTATATTTAACTAACCAATTTACTCATTTATCCATCACACTTTTTCCCTTGGTATTCCTCATTTATGATTCCTCATTTAAATCCCATGTCCCCCCTCTCCATGTCACATACCATTACTTATTCCCCCTCTAATATTACCATCTTCATTATTCCATCCACATTTCAATTTAGCTAAATACACCCATCTTTTCAACCTTCCACCACCCTAGGAACCATAGTGGGGCAAGGATGGACTAGGACCATTGAGTCCTTGATCACATCTAAACTAGAAATGGTTTATAATGGAGACCTAGACATTGATTGAAAATTTGATACAACATCCAATAGCATGAAGAGGGTCCTAACTTAGACATTTACTCATGAGGGTGACTTAGTCATATGGAGGACTAATTAAGAGATGTTGTCACTCACCAAGGTTAGAACTCAAAGTGGAGAGGAAAAAATCATAGAGTATATACTAGGTCATTTAGGTAATTACTAATCTCACAAAGAGTCTAATGGAAGACAAGAAAGAATAAGTGAGAGTGTTGGAATCCTAGATAAAAATAACTTTCCCTTTGGGATTAATTGGAAAAGTGGAGGTAATTCTCACACAATTGTCCACCATCCTTGTTAAAGTGACCAATACCTATCCAAAATTAAGTAAATCCTACAAATGATGTAAACATATAAAGAGAGTATTATCTAGGTGGATAATAAGTGCAAGAAGTTATTTGATGTCATCAATAATGTGATGTTCCTAGAATTAAAATTTATACCCCTTGTGGAATACCATACCTTTGCTAATACCATAAGAACATCCATTGAGTATTGGTTGAAAATTTCCTAGGGAACCAATGAACTACTAGATAAAAGTAAGCATTAAATCCTTAATTACTTTAAGTAAGTCAACATCTTGGTGCTCTTTCACCCATATGGCATTATGTTGGGAAGAGATGATTTTGGGTTCCACTTGGCACACTTCAAAAATATCATGAAGAAGAAGGTAACTAGAGCCAACAAGGTCAATGCTAAATATATCATAGATTTAGCCACATAATCCACAAAAAACGTTAATTAGGTCTAAGAGGTAAAAGTCTCATTGGAGGCCCCACTCAAATTATAAGAGAGATTGCTAACATGGGTGGAGATCATCTTTTGGGATCCACCTGTCAACCTTAAAAAATTTAGCTATGATTCCAACCTCATTGATTAATCATCATCATTTCATTAGTTCCTACCAAAGCATTTGAGAAATGAGCCACGCCCAACCTCCTCTTGATTATCTCTTAGTGGGTCCTAAGAAGTTTTTTCTTCTTTTTTTGGGATTGATAATATTTTGATGTATAATTTTGTTTTAACCATTTCAATCCATGATAGCCAAGATTGAAAACTCATGATATTAGGAGATAGGTCCAATTTATATATATATTTTGTGTGTGTGTGTGTGTGTGTGTGTGTGTGTGTGTGTGTGTGTGTGTGTGTGTGTGTGTGTGTGTGTGTGTGTGTGTGTGTGTGTGTGTGTGTGTGTGTGTAATATTTTGTTGAGTTCAACTCTATTGAAAACTCATGTTATTAAGAGATAGGTCCCATTTATATTGTGTGTGTGTGAGTGTGTGTGTGTGTGTAATATTTTGTTGAGTTCAACTCTATTGAAAACTCATGTTATTAGGAGATAGGTCCCATTTATATATATATATATATATATATATATGTATATATATATATGTATATATATATATATGTATATATATATATATGTATATATATATATGTATATATATATGTATGTATATATATATATATATATATATATATATATATATATATTGTGTGTGTGTGTGTGTGTAATATTTTGTTGAGTTCAACTCTATTGCAAGAAAACACTATCAAATTAATGTTAACTTGGTTTTTCTATGTAAAATGTGTCTAGCTTTCATTAGTGTGTTCTACTTTATTTATATTTAAACTAAATACTAATGTTCAAGAACTATTTATATGCTTTTATAAATGTTTAATTTATTTACTAAGATGTTATTTTTGTTATTTTAGTTGAGTTATTTGATTCTTATATTTTTATTTAATTTTTTTTGATTTCAACTTTATTGCAAGAAAACACTATCAAATTAATGTTAACTTGGTTTTTCTATGTAAAATGTGTCTGGCTCTCATTAGTGTGTTCTACTTTATTTATATTTAAACTAAATAATAATGCTCAAGAACTATTTATATGCTTTTATAAATGTTTAATTTATTTACTAAGATGTTATTTTTGTTATTTTAGTTGAGTTATTTGATTCTTATATTTTTATTTAGATTTTTTGAGGAACTATGTGTAGTTAAATATAGTCTTTTTTACAATTTATTCATTAAAATAATCTTGGAATCAAGAATTTAAAAATCCTCCTTAGAATCATTCCTTATGTTAATATATCTTTATCCATCATAAAACTTAACATACAATGCTATAATTGTAGTTGAACACATATTGGTTCTTAAAGCATTGGTGTTTACATTCTTTTAAAGAGTTCCTCTATTTTCCTTACCCACTCTCCATTATTATGTTTATTTGTTGTCAAGTGATCTTCATCCCTACTTTTATAAGTTGTGAAGTGAAGTAATGTAGGGATAAGAATATCAATCTAATGGAATTAGTTTAGCTAGAAGTGTAAAATTGTTGTGTCAAAAATGAAATTGGTATTAAGTCTATACTAGTAGTGATGCATCTCTTGGAGATCTATTCCAAGTAGGTTATTTAATGGATCCCAATTACCTATATCCTGTACCCTAGATTATCTCAACATCCATACTAAAATGAGATGACATAAATCCCAAATTTTTTCCAAAGATTTGTTAGTACATCTATCTTAATAGATACATCTAGGAGAATGTGATCTTAGACAAACAATAATCATCATAATAATGTTCACATGAATTTGCAAATGAAATAAATTTTTTGTAAAACTTGGGATCAAAATTTTCATTGGATAATAATCATACTACTTTCTCTCATCTTTATACATTTATGGATGAGAACCACATGATAGCTAGAGAGAAATTATTTTTAAAACATAAAAACCATGAAAAAATAATATTCAAACATAATTATTTTAATGACAAACTATAATGTGATGGTGGATTGACCTGATATAGAAAAATTATTTCCAAATATTTTATAAAAACATAATTATATCCATAAAACATCATATACAATATTATTAAGATATGATTATAGTTTTGTATGTTTTTTTTTTGTACAAACCATATTGAGATTGAATTATTATGGGATTCTTCATTTTCATTGACAATTAACATCTCTTAATTTAGAATCAATATTATTAATATTTTAAAGTTTATTTTTTGTGTAACTCTATAAATCATGTATATAGAACCAATGACTTATTTTCATCAATGGGTTAGATGGTGCAGATCCTCCACTAGGTTGAGTAGACCTATGATAAGTAGTATCTGTTAGATTGTGAGACTTTTCTATGCCTTTAGTATTCCAAATGATTAAGTTTCAATAATATTTAGTGATCCATGGAAAATTTCCATATATAATTATTTAAAATCATATATATAGAAAACACAAGATATAACATAATACATTAGAAAATAATTATGTATAAATAAAAAATAACTAGATAAAAACTCATATTATTAATTCTTACCATGTAATGATTGACCTCATTCTCTCCACAAGATATAATAAATTCCTTTATGATTTTTTTTATAAATTCATTAAATTTGTTGTAATCTCTTTTAATGAATATTTCATTATTTATAAAAAGGAACAAATATGAGAATGAAATCCATGTCTATTTTTTGCTTAATGTAGATTTTCCTTTCTCATTTTGATCATACTCTACATAAATGAGATCATTATATATTTCACATTGACCTTTGATACTTATTTTAGTGAAATTTCTAATCAAATACCTATACTTATCTCCTCCTACAGATGGATTTGATAGAACATTACCATGAGTTCGTGATCTCTTTTCATATTATTCAATAATAACATTTCTTCCATTCAATCCTATATTTGTTAATACCTTATGAATTTACTTAATGGATTTATTTTATTCCTCTTGTGGTTTCTTATTCCAAGAAAATAAATTTTATAAATAAAATAATTATCAATTATCCTAACAAAAGTATGAAGAATACATATGTGAACTCTTATTAATGGAATTTTAACCCTAGATTTATACTTGGATCAACTTTATCTCTATCATTAGGTGTTCATTTTTCACAACCTAATATTCCCTTTGAAATTATTATTTTTAATCCTTTTGACTTATCTTTAAAATACATGTAACAAATGCAATTATGATTTATATTTTTTCCATGGTTGATGTTATACAAGCATTTTAGCATTTTTAAGTCAGCATCATTATGATATGTCATTCAACTCATATGATCCATAACCATTGACATAATATTTTTCCCTCATTACATCAGAGGAAATCATGGTTAGAAGTTTTGTTTTCTCAAAAATCCATTTCAAGTCTTCATAATATTATTTGTTTACTTTGAATAATCCTAGCCACCATACATGGTTATTTGATTGTACATAAAAATACCTTTTATTAGTAGAAATATTATTCATATTTAGATATCTATCCATCAAGGTAAATAATGCACTTTCATACTTGGCACCATTGATCAGATCCATCTCATCTAATTTTTGGATAACAAGAAGTTTCCCATTTTCCTCTTCCATTAGAATAACATAATATCATACCATGGCCATTAAAATTATATCAATTTCAAACCAAGCATTTTTCAAAATATCCAAATTTATTGATTCTTCCTTTTCAATATAATTCCTTCCTTTATTTATATAATACTCCATGTAATGAACCTCATGAAAAATAATTGACTTCAATTTTTAATTAACATATGATTTCCTAATAAGATTAATATCCATGCAATGAGGATGATAAGGAGCTCACCTATGGATACATTATGTATGAAAATCATTGATACTCTTATTTAATTTTGAACTATAATTTTATTTGTATGCAAGTGAAAGTAAAGATTGCATACAAATCAATCCTAATATAGAGAAGATAAATTATCTAACTATACCACTATAAATACTTAAATAATCAAGGTCATGACCAATATGGATCTGTTAAATCTACCTAAGGGATATTTTGTCATATAATATGTAGAGATAAGGTTATAAATCCTCTAGTCAAGTAGCACCACATAATAACCATATCTATATATAATAATAAAATAATAAATTAAATATAATCTAGCACTCACTAAAGCTCTTGGCACAAAATGGGGGATAAACATAAATAATAAACATACAAAGTAAAACTCTACTCAAGTCAATGTAGAGGCAATATTAAACAAGGAGAGATAATACATTTATTTTTCATTATTAATGTGAATCTATCTGCTAAATTAGAAGAGTGAGATTTAGGAATACTTACCTTGAACATGAATGCATCGAGCGTCAACCTCACCCTTGGGTAATGGTGTTTTGAAATAGGTTATTATGTATTATTAAAAAAACTAAGGATGGAAAATGGACTATAGTCTATCCAAGGACCTCCTAATGAGTCTCAAGATATCACAAGATAAATGTTCTTATCTAAGAATCATGAAGCCCTAATCAATGACTCCTCAAGTAGAATGGCATAAAAACATATAAAAAATAACAAATGAATAATTATCTCTATTGTAAATGGGGTGAAATATGTGTATATATAGATTGATTTAACTGTAAGACCTTACGTAATTTTAGCCAATTCAATCAGCCCACTCAAACTTATTACTTAGAAAATAGATTTGTTAGGTCCTAGACTGAGTCAGCATATGTTGAGTAAGTATTGTGACATGTACTATTCCTAAAACTAGGTTGCCCCATTCAAATACATTTAGAGAGTGGTAAAAAGTGGTTTTGCTTAGGTAAGGAATATTTTACATAGTGAAATATTAAGAGAAGTGTGTGAGAGAGGTGTAAAATCTTATGGAAACATATAGGAGGCATTTGTTTTTTTTTTGGGTGGAGGTATAGTGAACAACAAACTTGTGAAGCATCAAATATCTACCCACCACTTTCCCTATGAATTTTTTAAGGTGCGCACTCAGAGAGGTTGAGATTCGATGGGTTCCTATAATAAATAAGGAATCAATACTTGTTAAATTTTTTATAATAATATGTGTATACATATGCCCCACTCAAAGCTCATCATATGTCAAGAAATTGTAATAAGGGACGGTGCTTTGGGAAATGACATAGAAACAAATAACACTGAGCTAAATAAATTATAGTATAATCATAACTTGAAATGAAAAGGAAATAACTAAAATAAAAAATTTAAATATACATACCTTGACTTACCTTTATCATTGAATGGTTCTTTATTTTATTTTTAGTTTTTATCATGGAGGGTACATAAACTACTTTGGTTAAACCTTAAGGATACAAAACTAAAAAGCAAAGACAAATAAATGTAGGGATGTAAAAATAATTAAAATGTGTATTTATGATGTACTTGGAAATTTGGTAAGCTAGGGTGATAATTTCTAAGTTAGGACTAAAATGATAGAGCCAAAATTAGATTAAATCAGGTAAACAAAAATCCAAGACTACTAAATGACTTAAAAACTCCAACAAAATGTGTTCTTGAAGTAAGATAAGTGACATAACAAATCAAACCAAAGATGTGTAGAAATAATAGACAAGTCTAACATCAATGTATAAATGAGTAAAAAACCAAATTTTATATAAATATAGAAAATAAACATAAAGCAAAACAACATTGATGAGTGAGAAGTAACAATCCAAATTCAATCATCAATAGAAAAAGTAAGTGAAATAAAAATAGCATTGGTGAGTGACAAGTAACAATCTAAAATCACTTTAAAATGGAAAAATTATGTAAAAAAAACATTGGAAAGTGAGAAGTAACAATCCAAACTCACTCAATAATGTAAAAAATAATAAAATAAGACTCAGTTGTCCACAAAAAGAATGATAATGAATGTTTAAATTTTTTAAATGAAACCAAGGAAATTCTATAAATGTAAAGCAATGGTGTAAATAATATTATCCATAGTCAATAAATCATACTATTTTATTCTAAATATAGATAAAACAAAAACAAAGTGACGTTAACATGTTTCAATATGTGAAGAAGAGGGAAAATAAAAGTGGGTAAATATATTTAGATTTAAACTTGCCTATCAAGGGGGGAATGAAATGGTTGGTGAGGTAAATGTAGGTAAAATCAAAGTAGATAAACTCTTTATTGAATTCAAGACACTAAAATTAAGTTTGTCAATATAAGAGGACTTTTGACATTAAGGACTTTGAATAACATTTACTAACCACATAAATCTTAGGTTATCAAATGAAGTATGAATATTATCCCATGAAGGCTATATGAATGAAAATTAAAATGAAATTACCTTCCCAAAACATGTTCCCCATTCCTTAATACCCCTTACAGATCCATCAATCTACTACAAAGATTAGGTAATTAAGTGAAAACATAAGTAGTACTATAGATAATTTTGAATTCTCCTATCCCAATCTACTGGCCTACAACACCCCAATGGACCTCAACTCTAGTATGAGTCCAACAATGGAGTTTGAGCTTCGATTAAGAATAGGAGATTTGTTATGAATCACATATTTTGGTGTGATGTTTCATTTTGGATTTTTATATTTCCTTTTGTTTGAATGATTTGGATTTTATCTTTTTTGATGTCTTTTTCTATTCATCCTCCATACAGATTTGGAGAACCAAATAAGGGTGGTGAAAATGACTAACATTCAAAAAATGTAAACTTGGTAGATTATAAAGAGGACTTAGATAGCATGGTGTCTAATATTATTTTTAATTAATGTTAAATAAAAGTTTTATCTTGACTTAGATATTGTTCTTTTTCAAAATTGGAATGGAAGCAAAGGAGACAAGGGGAAGTGAACATGAAATGATTTGAATTACCTCAAATCATAAGAAATATGATAATGTGAAAGTGATACACTGATAGGTAAGATTGATTCCATATCATGAAATTAGATGTAAGTGTAGGGAAGCATGATGACATAGTTTCTTATGAAAGTTGTATCCAAAAAAAGAAATAAAACCCAAGGTTGAAAATGTGAAATCACAAATTAGTAATTATTTCATTACATTCTAGAAATAGTACTTAGTTTTTAAAATGTTTTAAATGAATATATAGATTTGATGAGGAGAACTTGGTCCTATCCATTGCCTTACACTACAATGCATAAAACATAAATGTAAGTAGGTTTAAAATATGAAATTGGTATTTTTTGAGGAATGCCTAGTCCTATCCATGGTCTTACACTACAACTCAAAAAGTAAATGAGAGAAATTTTTTGTAAAATAATATAATTATGATCAAAGAGAAAATGTTAAAAATAGATGTATGAAATAAAATATATTCATGAGGAAAATCAGGTCTTATCCACAATATTTAAATGCAACATGAATTAAATAAATGTAAATAAATTAAATTAATAAATCATAAATCAACTCAAATTAAACCTTATTGGCATAGAAAAGGATGTGTGACTTTTAAATAATAATAATAATAAAATTCAGAAGCAATTTCAAAATAAAAGATGAATACAAATAAGGTCTCACTTTTAGAAGAATAAAATAACTTAAAAAAGGAAGTTTTGGAAGAATGTAAGTAGTTTGAAGAGGAGAACATAAACTATTCTGAGGGAGTTGACATAAAAGATACAAGTCAAATTCATAGTCTAAAATTAGACCAAGTGAAAGACTCACATGAATATGAATCAATAGTCTCAAAGATATAAGAAAAGGAAAAGGAGAATATAGCTAAATATATTACAAAATATATAAATAAGTTTGATCTCCTACCAAATATGGAAGAGGAACATGAGTTATTTTAACCTCTACATTTTTAGATTGTAAAAGATGCAAGTTTGTAGTTACCTTAGGAAAAATTGAAGAATAAAGAGATTAATCACCTTGTTCATTCATCCCCAAATGCCTCGTAATATGGTTTAGTTGAATCCCAAGAGATCCTATCAACCCCTACACATAACATCAAAGCTAAGCTGAAATCCTTTATTATAACCAAGATAGGTACCAAAGGGCCAACTATTTGTACGACTCCTAAATCTGGGAGATATTCCAAAAGAGAAGTGTTTAAAAATATTACATATGTTAAAATTGTAGATGTATTTCAAACCATACTTTTTTTTAATGGAGGTAACCCATCTCCTTTTAGTTAATTATGTTAATCTTTTTTTTGAATATTTGAGGAATGCATAATTCTTCTAAACAAAAAGTTTTCATATATTTTAGAAGAAGTCAAAAACCTCATATTTTGGCCATTTAATAACCTAAAATTGATGAAGTTTTATTTAATTCACATAAAAAGGCATATTGGGAGGATATTGGTTCATTTTGTATTTATTCACCTAGAGCTTCTAGGCATATATGGATTAAAGATGGTGATATAAATACACATTTTTTCTATATTTCCACTTTGAAACATATAACACACAATTAAATTGAGGAAATCAATGATATAGAAGGGAAAATCATATTTGATAAGGACCTCATTAACTAGGAAAGTGTCAATTTTTTCAAAAAAAATTATAAACATGATTTCAAAAGGAACATAAAATATGAGAAAGAATTTCTACATGTCATTCTAGAGTTGGTATCCTAGGAAAATAATTCATCTCTTATTTTCACTACTTCTAATGAAGATCTTAAAATTGTTATTTCTAAAATAAACCCTAACAAATCTCTAGGTCCTAATAGATTTATAATAGCCTTATATCAAAAAAATTGGGATATCATTTGGGATGATGTGGTGTATATGGTTAATTAATTTATTGAATCTACTTAGATGTTAAAATAATTCAATTACACTTTTTTAATCCCTAAGAAGGAAGGGGCTATAAATTATTTTGACTTTTGACCTATTAGTCTATGTAACTTAATCTACAAGATAATTACTAAGATTTTCTCTTTAAGATTACAATTTATTATGGAATCTATTATTGATTCTAAACAAGGTGGTTTTGTACTTAGAAGACAAATTTAAAACATGATTATTTTAGTTCATGAATCTGTTCAATCTAGGGATAAAATTGAAAGTGTTGGAATGGTGATGAAATTAGACATGGATAAATCCTATGATAGATTAGACTGAAATTTCTTAGATAGAATCATGGGACATCTTGGTTTCTAATATAATTCTATAGAAAAATTATAAGATTTTGCATATTTACTTGCATGTTTTAAATTTTAGTGATTGGAGTGGCACAAGGTTTCTTCAAAATTGGTAAAGGAGTTAGAAAATGGGATCCTTAGACAAGGGGATCCCATTTCACATTTTATTTTCACTATTATGGATCAATCATTGAGCATATTTTTATCTAATACAATGAAAATTAGTGAGTTAAAAGGTTTTACTCTGGGTAGAAATGTGGATCCAATGTCTCATTAGTAATTTATAGATGATACCATTCTTCTGGTAGAGGCATCTATTAGGGAATCTAAAATTTTAAATTAAATTATGTTCATGTATAAACTCATTTATAATGAAAAAGTAAATTTTGAAAAAAGCTTTGTTTTTTATTCAATACATCTTTGGGAAGGCAAGCTAGAATAGTTGCGATTTTTGGCTACCAAATTAGACAAACTCCTTCCTCTTATTTAGTCATGCCGCTTTTTGGAAACAATATTCATCTTATAGCTTGGAATCCTCTGGTAAAAATATTTCAAAGGAAGTTGGTTGGTTAGAAAGGGAATCTTCTCTCTTAGGTGGGTTAACTTTTTCTTATCAAAAGTTTTTTCAAAGCCTTCTGACCTATCTTCTATCTCTTTTTAATATACCTAAAACTATTGAAGATAAACTTGAAAAATTAAAAAAAAACTATGGATAGGAGCTGAAGACAAAAATAGAATCCATTTGGTGGCTTGGGAAAAGGTTTACATGGACAAAAATAAAGGAAGTCTAGGCATCCATAAGCTAAATTAGATGAATAAAGCTCTTTTATATAATTTTTTTTGGAGTTTTCTCAAGATTAATAGTACTTAGGCCAATATTTTAAGATTCAAATACCTTTATGTCATAGATCCCATTTGCCTTTTTGAAGATGAACAATTTTTTCATGGATATCATTCATGAATTTTCTAAATGCTAACAAAAATGTAATATATTCTAGTTCTAAATGGAAACTAAGAAATGGAATTCATGTTAAATTCTAAGAGGACTCATGGATTTTAGATCAACTCTTGAATACTTATAACCATGAAAGCACATGCATGCTTATATTTAAAGAAAATATGGGAATTAGGTTCACAAGTATTGGTAAATTACAGAAGGAACAAGAAGATGGAAAAATTTGAGCATTGATAATTTAGATCAAGAATAAACTAAAATCCTGACAAACCTTAATCATTTGATGAGAACATATCATTTACTATATAACATCATAGAGGATTAATTGATATGGAATGTGTCTATTTATGGACATTACCAAGTCAAATATGGGTACAATTTTGTGGCTAATCTTCCAAGAAATGATTTGAATTAGGATAAATAGTGGGATAAGTTACTCATACCCAAAGTGAACTTTATCCTTTGGGATATATTTCAAAATAAAGTGTTGACAATGGACAATTTTAGGAAAAGAGGTTTCACTTTGATAAATAGGTATCTTTTTTTATGAAAATGATAATGAAATAGTTTTCCATCTATTGACTAACTGTCTATTTTCCTTTCAAGTATGGAGTCTTTTACTAAACAAAAATCAAGTCTTATAGGTATTATTTGGTTATCTTTTATATATTTTTAAATATTGGGAGTGCCCTTTTCAAAATGATCTTTTGAATAAAATGTGGAAGCTCACTCTTCGTCATATACTTTGGGGAATTTAGGGATAAATAAATGACATAATTTTAAGGAATAAAAGGCATACAAGTATGGTATTATTAAATAAATTTTTCTAGCCACTGTGGAAAATTTTAAAGTTATGTCTATTGGAAAAGGTAAAAAATTATAAATTTATGAAAAATAATTGACTTAAAATTGGCAAATTGATACAATATGTGTTATAAATATTGATCCTAAAGATGAAATTAAAAAGTGGACTAAATGGAAAAATCCTCCTATTGGGTTTCTAAAATTGAACTTTGATAGGGCCTCCAAGGGAACCTAGGGCCCTCAAGAGGAGGAGGGATTCTAAGAAATCACTAAGGAGATTCTATTTTTGCTTATACTAGTGATATAGGGATTAAGTCTAATCACTAAGAAGGATATATTAATACCCCTTGGGGGATAAAATTTGATAAACAATTGGGTTATAATAATATTATCATTGAGGAAGACTCAATGAATATAATAAATTTCCTATCCAATAAAAATGTAGTGAGTTGGAGCATGAAATAGGTTACAAATGAATCTATATCAATTTTTGAGTCTTGGCAAGAGGTGTCCATTCAACACATTTACCATGAATGTAATAAGGTTGAAAATTGGTTTTCTAATAAGGGAGTGATTACTAAATGTTTTAAAAGTTAGATTGTGAAATAAGAGTTACCTCAAGATATATTCTAGAAGATAGAAGAAGAAGCTTTAAATCCACTTTTATGATGATCTACATTATTTTAAATGTGGGGTATTCCCTACTTGTCAAATTAATGTTTTTGAAACATTATTACTAAGTCTTTAATTATTTTAAACTTATTGAAACTTTTTAATGTTAGGTCTCAAATCTTTTTGCATGACTCTAGATAGAAGTTTCTCTAATCTCTAGGGATGAAACAATGTAGCCTAAAAACTTTTCAAGACCCAAAGAATTATAATAATGGCTTTGACTGGTTTGGTATGAGACATTAAAGTGGGAAAATCATTTTTCATTTATGAAATTCTAAAAATCCCTATTTCATTACTAAGATTTAGAGCAATTTGATTCATTTATCCATGAGCCTCCCAAATAGAACTAAACCCAAGATGCCTGATGAAGTGAAAAATAATGAGGTTTACTAGACTCTCTAAATAAGGGGAATGGATAATTTAATTTAGAAAATACAATTAAATGACAAATATGCCTTAGATTTATTTTTAGATTCATGAGATAACATAATGTTGAATATTAATGGTGTATTGATTGACATTTTTGAATAATTAATTTATCATGTCACACTAATGGAAATGGAGGTGAGAAAAGCGTACAAGATTGGTAGAGATTAGAAAAAGAGAAAAAAAAAATTTTAGAAGTATAAAATTTGGAGCTGATTCATAATGGATTTA
This sequence comes from Torreya grandis, assembly GCA_037957365.1. NCBI lineage: Eukaryota > Viridiplantae > Streptophyta > Pinopsida > Cupressales > Taxaceae > Torreya > Torreya grandis. The sequence goes on along the minus strand of JARHVA010008988.1, from coordinate 76,302 downwards.
ATCCTAATTATCTATCGATATCTTATGGAGATGTGGCTTTCCATATCATGCAATATATTACATTGGAGGGTAGGTTCAATTTTGTACATTAGTCTCTGTTTGTTTTTCTCAATTATTTTAGATATGTTATTCCTTTGAGTTAACCTTTATATATCCTTATTTTTATGGAAGATTTTATTAATAAGATCAAAAAGGGTACATACATTATTTCAAGACATAAAGGAGTAATTTTCCTTATTCACAAATATTTCAAAGGCATGAATCAAATCTCCCTTGAATTAACCAAACCCCACAAAGGTAAAGATGAAGTTAGGAAAGTTAAAAATGTTTAAATAAAGTATCTATGTATAAATATTACTCCTAAAGATAAAGAGAAAAATATTATCAATAACATTACCAAATCATATTCGGTTAGAATTAAGAATCAACTACGAAGTGTTGTCAAAGTTTAATTATGGACTATTCAGAAGGAAACTAACACATGTAAAGTTGGATCTTTGATTAGGCATTTTGTTTCATTAGATGGTCTTATAGGAGATATGGATGAGATTAATATCCAAAATGTGACTAAAAGGGATAAAAATAAGGTCTTAATTGACAAGGTAAAAGGAAAGTGAGAGATAGCCCTAAGGATACTGAGATGGAAAACCTAGGAATCCAATCACATAACCTTAATAATAATTTCAATTCCATGGTTGATTTTTTTAAAAGGTAAACAAGAAATGGTTAAAATTGAAGAAGAATTGTATTTTTAGAAATTGAGTATGAGGTGGTTCATGAGGGATTTATCTAAGCTCAAAGGCAAAGTGTAAATTCTTCAATACATAATGAAATATTGAGTCATAAAGATATTAATAAAGACTTCAATACTCAAATTCAAAGACTTGAGGATAGGGTTGGTTCCCTATAACGTGGAAATGATAAGCTAAAGAATAAAATTAGATACTTAGTCAACTATACCAAAGCAATTTTGCATGAAATAATTCATAATTTGGAGAACTTAAGGTCTCATATGGGAGGATTGATGGATTCAAATAGCTCTTGTAAGGGTAAGGGTAAGCATCTAAAAAGTAGTGAATGTTATAAATATATATATATATATATATATATATATATATATATATATATATAAGTAAAATATTCTTTTTCAAATTGATTTGAACATAAAATGTATGAAAATCTATGGGGAATATGTGGTAGTGAACTTGGACATTTATATCATTTGTAGTTCTTTTCTATTTGTTTCTTGTCTTTGGTGATATTTACATTATTCTCAAGTTGTATTTAGGTTGTTTATTAATGTTATTGTGATTATTTTTTCCTATTTATATTTTGGACTTGGATAGTCCGTTGGTTATTTTTTTGTTTATGTTATTCTTTTAGGTATTGGGGTCCCTAGTAAAAAAAACCCCACCTTTAACCTTAGTAAAAAATAGAAAGTAAAGTATCAAAGAAAAGGCTAAATTTTGTGTATAGAATAGAATGTAGAAAAAGAGAGATTATTAAAGAAGTATTGAAAGAAGTGTTAATATTTATAGTATATATAATTATGAAAATAGGGATATATTTAAGTAAATATTTCACTAAAATTGTGCATTGGTGGGTTCTTTGAAAACATGTCCTTCATTAGTTTGTAGATGATAAGTACTAGGACCAAGAATGTATTTTACTAAGGGACCCACCATTTTTGGGTATATTTCCTTATTTTTTATGTGTATAATATAATGTGAGAACCAATTCTATGACATTAAATTTTTGGACTCTAACCTTTTTATTATGTTGTTTAGTAATGTCATCATTTCATTGGTGGTTATGTTGTAAAATATATAAATGGTGTTCATCAAGAATGTCTAAAGCGTGAAGATGAGATTCACGTAATACTTCATCAAGAATTATTCCATGAAGAGATATATGTAAATATGGGAGTTTAACTTATAATGGTAATACTAATTCATAATTGTATACAAGTGAAAATGGTGTTGCCATGGTGGTTGCTCAGTTTGTCTCTTCCTTATCTCCTACTCCTATAGTTCCTTTATCACAACCCTTTAATGGGTGAATGATTTAGATTTAGACTAGGGGATTGTAATCCTTAATAACAATGCTATTATGTGCCACTCACAAAGTCCTCCCTCTATAAATGATGATTATGTGCTGAATAAAGGGTAACCCTTCAAGATTGGAGATTTTTATCTTCTAGGGTTAGATTTTAATTAGTTTGCATCTCTCTTCAACATATTCAATGGAAATGATATGAATTTAGATGTTTACCAATGATATTTTATTATTTAAATGTTAAAGGACTCACTGATTTAAATCGTAAGTATATGATCAAGAATAATCATCATAATTTTACTCACATGAAATTTTTATGCATACAAGAGGTCAAAATTTATGGATTTTTAATTAAATATATAGCTCACATAATCTACCCTAGGGTCCTTTGTTAGGTCACCTATCACGAGTCTAGCCATGGGGGATTTTTCACCTTATTGGCACATGACCTATCTTAAAACGTCATTTCTTAGGGTTTTTACCATACCCACCAGGTGGTATAGACCCTTTTGACTTTGATAATAACATAATTGGCCTTGTCATTTTGTATTGCATTAAAGATGTTGTGAAACAAACCTTACTTTGGAGATGGTGGCTTTATTCCCTCCCAGATGCACATTGGATTCTTTGTCATGACTTCAACATGATAAAATCTAAAAAAAGACAAAAAAGGTCACCTTCCCATGATATGGTGTGTAGGGGAACAATAGTATTGGTTTTGAATTCCAAATAAGCTTTGGGTCTTTGACCCAAATCATCATAAAAGGGACATTAAAATTATATGTGGTTCACATGGTCTAACTTATATCAAGGAGAATATTGAATCCTCAAACATCTTAACCATGCCCTACTTGTTTAGATAGATATTTTATTCTTTTCTCCTATTCATGGGTAGCCTATGTATATGATTCCAAAATCTTTATTATCTAACCATCATCCCATTTTTTTCAATAAAATAGATCTCTCCTCTGGTTAAACCCAAGGATTCCTAGTTTTACCTTAACATTATCCATTTCAAGCATGAATGTACTCTAGAGCATATCATCTAGATTTAGAACCTAGATCCCAAACCCATAGGGGATAATAATTATATTGAGTGGTATTTTTATGTTATATCTCATTCCACTTCCTTCCTCTAGAACTATGGAAAACAAGTGACTCTTCTTAGGTAGTGCATTCACAATTATACAAACTATGAATACCTTAGGGTTTCATAGGAATTAGAAGTTTAAACTTCAAACCCATGTTTTTAGACTTAGGGAACCATGTGGAGACATAAAATATAGGTTACATAGGCTTATAAAGCTAGAGGATCTCAAATTTTATAAATGATGCATTGGTTTAAGGTAGGAGACAAGGTGGCCAAGCAATTTTTTCTCTCTTTTGGTTAAGACAAACTATTGACAAAAGTAAATCCATTAGAAATGTTTTGGATAGGCTTACCATAATTTTAGATACCCTCTAGGCCTTTTTACATCACTACCATAGTGTCTTTTTATCACAACCATCATCTCATATTCATGAGTTTTCCCTCTCTTAATATCTCGTTGTGGTCCACTTTAAGCTCTCATAAGCACAAAGAGTTTCTTGTGATAGACCTCTCAATATCAATGTTATTAAGGAAGTTTTTATACATATGGACTCTGATAAATCCATAGGTATTGATGTTTTTCCTTGTGAATTTTATCAAACCTTATGGGATACATTTGGACTTGGTCTCCATAGAGTCTATTTTGAAGCTGTTATGACCAGTTGTTTAGGTCATCACATCAATTAGGACATCATAAAATTCATTATTAAAGAAGGGGACACTAATGTAATTACCAATTGGAGACCCATAACTTTTCTCAAATGTTTCCTACAAATCATAGCCAAAGAATTAGCTATCAAAATAAAACACTTGTTTCCCTTAATTGTGTGAAGTTAACAAACTAGTTTCATTAAACATAGATACATTTTGGACAATGTTAATACCATTTAGGAAGGTATGGAATGGGCTAGAATATCTAACCAAAACGAATTTTTCATCAATATTGATTTTTAGAAAGTTTATGATCAGATTGAGTGAGCTTTTATTATAGCTATGCTATAGGATCTAGGGTTTAGCATGAAGTTTAGTCACACCATTAATATGTTGTTTCAAGATTTTGGGGCCTATATCACCATAAAATTATCTAAATATCAACACTTTGGGAATCATAAATCCATCAGATATGGTTATCTCCTTGATCTTATGCTATATGTTTTGGTTGCTAAAGGTTTTAGTTATCTACTAGCCAGTTATGCTACCAAGGGTCTAATCAAGGGGTTAGATCTTCCTAATTTAGACCACTAGTTAATTAATGGGAAATATATTAATGAATACTTCCTAATTATTTTGTAAGATGAAGATTATATCAACATTCCATGGAATGTTTAGATATTTTTTACCTTGTATCTAGGTCATCCATCCAATGGTGTAATACCTAGTGTTATCGTCAATCACTATCACAAAAACCTCCTTGGATAGAAGGATATATGTGGAAATGAATCTTTCCTAAGGTATAGTTTAAATTATTAGGAATTAAATTTTATTTTAGAGTCTCTCCTACATAATTTTGGTCTTTTGTGGTTTAAAGAGTTGAGAAAAAATATCATTTAGATCACTAAGCCTTTAAATTTGTCTGAAAAGTTCCAATTTTATTCTAAGGTGCTCAATGATACCCATGTTTACTATTCATATTTTTGGTCTCCTTATAATTACCAATATAATAATATTGAAAAGCTTATGTGAGGCTTTTCTTGGGCCAATTATGAGGGCAACTAGGGTATTCATTGAGTCTCTTTAGATATCTATTTTATCCTTAAATAAGTTGGTAGGCTAGGGATTATAGACATCAAGATTTAGGGGATCATTCTTGGAGTTAAGTTGATCATCATAAGCCTATAACTATATCAATCCTAGAAAATTATACGAAGGCACTACATTTATCAAGGTTTCACTCTTGGTAGAAAAGCTTGACAAGGCACTGGATTTCACAACATTATTATCTCACCGATGATAGTCAAAGTAGGGGACACATTTGTCATGATAAGTATTTTGAAGGCCTGGGAAATTCTCAAACTCCACCTAATTTGGGTGGGGGATGGGCTTAGAAGTGTTCTTTATCTAAAGTCATAGTCCTTATGGTAGTCTCCCTAGATGAACTTATAGAATATCCCCTTTACCATGGTCCCCTAGATCAAAATCTTGAGGCTTTTTAATAACTTTGTTCTCACATCACCATGATCTATTTTTTAAAAACTCTTATCAAATATCTCCTTTTACCTCTACTAAATTATAAGTTCTATCTTGATAAGGAAGATGCATAATCCATTTTTGAATTGCAAAGTTCCATACCTAGTGAATACTTTCACAAGATTGGAGTTTCCTCTCTCATGGCATGGTGGAATGAATGATCTTGGCCTACATCCAAACCATCTCATAAATTCTATCCTTAACAAGGTTATAGTTCATTGAATCCTCAAAATATTAACATTAATTCCCTTATACTATGGTGGTTTCTCCAATCCCTCCATCAAGTTTGGGTGAAAAGATTTGATAACATTTGGTTAACTTGTATTGATCCAAAAAAAGCATATTTCCTTTGGTGTATTAGATACAATGGTCTACCCATGGGTAACAGGCTCCAGTACATGGGGTGTTAAATCCTACTAGTCTAACATGTCATCACCTAAAAACTATCAAGCATCTCTTTTGGTTTTGTCCTCAGACCTAGTCTACTTGGAGATATATACATACCCATTGGAAACCATTCAAGATTGAAATATTCACCTGGAAAATGGATCTCCTAGGGGAATCCACCATGTTAGTTTCAAGATATAACATATTATAGAAGATTTTTCATGTTGATATTTTGTTTCAAATTTGGAAATCCATAATCAAGATTATTTTAATAATGAGATTATGGAAAAAAGTTCTTTAACTAATAAAGTTACTATAATTTATAATGTTACCCTTTAGATTTAGAGTCAAATGATCAAGGTTTGAATTGATATTCATTATTTTTATCTCTTCCTAAACCATTAGGGAAATTCTCTTTATGTGTTTAGCTATGATTTAGTTAATTTCCTACCTTATCACTCTCCTCCTAAGGGTCATGGATATAGGGGAAGGTACAACCACTCTTGTAACTAGATGTATTAAAGTTAGAGGAGTTCCTCTCCTTGATCTCATTGGCCATATCCTCCCAAAGTATCTGATAGAGGAAATAAATATAGTGGTAGTGGGGGTGGAGACCCCTCTATAAGACAAGTTCACATGGTTGGCTTATCCATCTCTCTTCCCTACAAATATTTTTAGGTGTTGTATGATTTTGAAACTAACCATCAAGTTGATGGTTGGGACCTTCTCCTAGTTGATTAAGATATCCTAGCCTAATATTATTGGGGAGGAAAACCTCAAGACCCTCTCCTTCCACATCCTCCACCAACCACTATGTTCATAGATATTGCTTAATTATTTCTTTGTTATTTGTGTTATTTTTTATCTTTTATGATTGACATGCACTTGACTTTGTTTAATTGTGGTTATTGTCTAGGTTGTGGCCTTTATTGGACTTTGGTTTCTCCCAAGGTTCTTTTAGCTCAGTTTAGCTTTTAGGGTGTGAATTATCCACCCATTTTTTGTATAACTAGTTACTATAAGTTATTTTAAAAATTAATAGAAATACATTTTTTAATTAAAAAAATGGTGTTTGCCCAATGGTAGTATGTATGTTGGTATGGTAAGCCCAATGTGTAGGATATAGATGAAGGTAGAAATCAATACGAGTTTATCAAATATTTTTTTATAAAATTTTATTTATTATTTTATTAGTGACCTCTACTTGACCATTACATTGAGGATGGTAAGGTGTGGAAAAATTGTGTAAAATTTTAAATTTGGCACATAATTATTTCATGTCCTTATTTTTAAAATTTCCATCATTATTAGAGATGATAGTATGTGGAACTCTAAAATGGAAAATTATTTAGTTAAAAATAAATTTTGAAATGGTGGTTCTTGTGACATTAACAAGAGACATGGCTTCTACCCATTTGGTAAAATATTTAGTAGCAGTAATAATAAATGCATGGCCATCTTGTGATCAAGGTAATTTTCTAATGAGCTTTAATCCTCACATAGATAATGGATAAGGAGACTCCATTATTTTGAGCTCATCAAATTTTGAGTGGATTATATCATCATGGAGTTCATAAGGATTACACATATTATCAAAATTAATAGCATATTTTTAGAGTAGGCTAAAAGTAATCTATATGTAAGAATTTATAGAATATAACATGTCTTCTATAATGACCATCGTAAACTCCCCATTGTGCTAATTCTAGGATAGTAGAAACCTCTTCTTTCATTACACAACATATTCGGGTTACTTTTTCAATATGGTAGTAAATTATTTTATATAAAAACACATACTTGAAATGGTGTTTATATATTTGATTAATTTCATTAGAATTCATGTCTAAAGGGTAAGTTTGATATTCAAAAAAATTAATTGTGTTTTTATACCATGGGCTTTGTCAAATAGTGATAGCCTTAATGTGATAGATTAGTGAGTCATTTGGTTTTATAGAACAAGGTGATTTTTTTATTTGGATAATAAATTAGGAGTCATGAAGTTATTGATGAGGGTGAAATAGAGATGTTGATAAAGAAAGAGAATCAACTATGGCATTTCTATCTCTTGGAATTGGTTCAATGGTAAAAAACAAATTCTTTGGCAAGTGTAGTAGCCATTTGATGAAAAATGATTAAATTTTTAATTTTGCATTGATAATCACCATCAACATGGCAATAGATAAGTTGTGAGTCACTAAAGCATGTGAATATGGGATATCTAAGTCAACTACCACTTTCATGCCTAATATTAGAGATTCATATTTAGTAATTTTATTAGTGACATCAAAAGTTAATCAGAATGCTAAAGGTATGATCTTACCATGTGTATTTATTACAATACATCATATCCCTACTCATTAGAGGCATTTAACAGCATCAAAGTGGAGTGTCTAGGTGCCTTTTATATACATATAATATTTTCAAACTTTATAAATTAATAATGATTTCTATCTTGCATGAACCCATCATGTCTCAATCTCTCAAATTGCATGCCTTAAGGGGTACACTAGGAAATGGGTGGGGAGACCATCAGTGCTTTACAAGATTATTTTCCATATACTACCACTTGTTACCAATCCAACCATCTCCTAAAAACATTTCTTTAAGCTTTGCCTCCTCTTTTACACCCTCCTCTAGTCATTTTATACCTTCATTATCCATTTCCTAGCATAATATCCTTTTTGATAGTTTAAGTTACACTATCGGTCCTATCAACCTTATACTCTAATTCATAAAACTTATTGAGGGTCTAGGTCGGCCCCTAGCTAACCTAGACTAGGACCTTATTGATTTTATCAATAATGATACAAGGTCGATTGGGTCGACCTTGTCAGCCTAAAAGTTTGAAAAGGACTAAGGTTAGATTCACCTATATAACATATTCATTTCACCATTCTTAGAGAGACAAAAAGAGTTAATTATTAATCTAAACCTCTTTAAAATATACTCTTATACCATTTTTATTGAGGATTCTTAGCTTAGGTTTTATACTTGGAGAATAATCTTGTCTAGTGGAAAGTATTGGATGCTTTGAACTTTATTAGTGATCCTTACAGACCACAACAACCTCTTGTGAAGCACATTTATTTAAGGGATAAATTGAGTATTGATGATTTCATCTTCAAGGTAAGTATCTCTAACTTTGATCCTCTCTTTATTAGATAGAATTAGTATAGGTAATATATTTTGAATATATTTATCTCTCCATGCATTAGGGTCTTACCCATGCATAACTTAAATAGGATTCTCTTATGCATGTTTAATTTTATGCTTACTAACCCCATTTTGTGCCATAACTTTTGGTGATAGCCAGATTAAACTTTGATTTTATTGTTATTAGTTTAGTGAATATGAAACATATAGCTTAGTTAAGGTTATTACATAGTTTTGTTTAACTAGAGGCTATGGAACCCTCCTTGGTGATATTATTGTGGTAAGAGATCCCTTGTCTAGTCTAGTGGATCCATCTTGGTCATGACCTCAAATATTGAATGTGGTAATAATTAGAAGTGTAAGTAGGTTTTATCTTCTCTGATCTAGGATTGATTTATAGATCATTTATATTTCCCTTTGCATACATTTTGGTAAACCCAATGTGAATCTAACCCTTGCAGGTTTTCATTCATGTCATATTTTTTATCATTTCATTATATGTTCCCATCTTTCCAGTCCTATATCAAACTAGTCAGTATATTTCTAAGTTTTTGTGCATAGGTTTAACACATAGTCACCTCAAAATGACTCTATTTTATTTGTGTAGGTCTTCATCAACTACAGGTTATTGGATCAAATAGGTTCACATAGTACTCTTCATAGTTCTAGATTAGCATACATTATCAAATAGGTGGACTTTATCTGCTAATTATTTTTGCCAACATATATGGTTATAAACACTCTCAAATAGGTCAAACCTATTCATTATTCTTCTTAAGAATACAAATTTTTACAAAACTTGGTTGAACAAGTCAACCTAGTTTGTAAAATTTGAAAGCAACTACTAAGGCATTTTCAACATAAAATTTATAATCTTAATCATCTTCAATCCCACCAAAGTTCCTTTCTTTACTCTTGCTATCATTTTAATATTTATTTCAATTCTATTTTTCATAATTTATTAGTCTTTAAAATTTTAACCCTATAGCTAACTAGGTCGACCTAGTCGACCTAATTCTATAGTCTAACTTCTGTCTAAGATACATAGTGGACCTATTCGACTCTATTCTTAAATACCTTAATTTTACAAAATAGAAGTGACCCAATTGACTCTATTCTATACTATTTTCATAAAGTGTTGCCTAAACTGAATCTATAATATTCTTAATCAAGGAATTGACAACTATTTGATATAAATGAATTCACCATTTTTTTTAGCTGTTTACATGCTTAAATTAACTCACATAGTCTAAATATGTGGTTTTTCAAATTACTATTTTATCTACACTATTTTTAAAAAAATTCACACACTACCAAATCACATAAAATTAAAAATGCATTTAAATATATGTCTTCCCAAGGCCTACCTACATGGATTTCATCACCAAGGGGAAAGCCAACTTGGGCTTTTAAATAAGTATAAATATGTGGTTAATGGTATATATTATAAAATAAACTAACACCTTTATTTATATGTTATTATGAAGCAAAGGGGTAGGACCCAATAATAAGACAATACCATTTCCAACATAGATCCCTTTTAGCCTAAACATCCTGAAACCAACTCTAGACTACTTCTAGTTCCCTATTTCAGCCAACTTTTCTATCACACTAAAATCAAAAATTTTAATAATCTAATAAAACATAGGTTGACCACTTAGTTATAATTTAATTTGTATTTTATTACTTTCTCTTTGATCATTATGTGTTGTATTGTAAAAACTTATAATAGCTAGCATTGGTGCAAGGTTTTATTTTTTGTGCACCAATTGGATCAATCACATTGATCCAATATTTTGTGTGTCTAATTTCATTCTTTCTTCAATTATCTTACAAAATTTTCCATTGTTTTAGAATTCTATCATCCTAGTTGATATAGTCTCTTATAGACTATGTTTTCCCTTCCTACTAGATGTACAAAGTTGAACTACATGACTATGTGGTCTTATCTTTATATTCGATCTTTATCTAGTAGTAAAAAGTCAACCCATATGACTCTATAATCTTTTCAACCTATTTTTCAGCATTAATTTATCAACCTAATCAACTTAGTACCTATTTCTTGACCCTATTCTTTATTGGCCAGCTCTATTCTTTTATCTAGTTGACTTAGTTCTTTGTGTGGTTGACTCTATCCCTATTCTCTTTATTCTTTCCTCAATTTTATTTCTTTCATCAATCATCATGAAATCCCCTATCAGAATCCTCTTGGACAACCTAAATCCTCTTAGACACTATATGGGGTGATATTTTCTTCTTATCTTATATTTCTCTTTAAAACCTTTAGGACATCTTTCAATACCTATCCACATATTAGTTTAGCCTTTGGGGCATCTTGATATGCCCATCCACATGTTACTTCAACCTCTAGGGCATCATGTGATGCCCATCCCTACATAAAATTACCCATTAGGGCATCTTACGATGCCCACTCTTATTCTAAATTATATGTTACCAATCTAATTCAACTTTAAGAAACCTTTCGAGACACATAGGCTTGTCTCTCACACACTCATCTTTATTATAGATTTTATCTTATATCTTTCCCTTATTATCATACTTTATATATGTTATTCTCTTAACATTTTTTGTAAGATACTTACATGGGTCTCACCTTCCAAGATAATTATCTCTTTTTATAAACCTTAGTCCTTTGTATTCCTTTGGTTTCTTCTTTTATCATGAGTTTCACTATAAAACTATGGATAGGACCTAGTCTTCCTCATGATTACTTTTATCCTCATTATTTTTTTAATTTTCAATACTTTTTGGCACCCCTTTTGGGTTTTTATTTTGTGAGTTTTAGTGTAAGACCATGGATAGGACCTAGCCTTCCTCACAAATATCTTATTTTTCATTTAATTTTCACATGATTTATGCACCACCTTGGGTTTATCTTTTATGAGTTATAGTATAAGACCATGTATAAGACCTGGCCTTCCTTATGAAATTACCATATTTAATTTAGTATCCTTTTTGTACAATATGTTTTATAATAATTATAAGTTTGTGATCCTTGTTCTCAAATTTGGATTTTGATTATTTAATAGATAAAGTTTGTACAAAAATCTATGTTAGTAGGTTTTCCTATACTTCCCTCAATTTTACACTAAGGAATCACACTTCAATGTTATTATATCCCTTTTTTCCCTTTATAAATTTTTTTTGTAGTTTGAATTAATTCAAATTGTTTTATGATTCATTCCTCTTAATTTACTTCATTTCACTTCACATTGGATAAAATAATGTCTAAGTCAAGATAACACTTTTATCTCACCTGAATTAATAATGACTCTTTAACACCATGCTCTCTAAGTTCTCTCTCTTAGCAATATTTCCAAAGTATTCAAATGTAAGTCATCTTTAGAACCCATGTTTGGTTTTCCAAATTTGTATGGAGAAGGAATATAAAAATCCATAAATAAAGTTAAAATATAAATCATTTAAAATAAAATATAGTGATATCCATAAAGCAACATACAAAAATCAAAAGTCAAAATCACATAAAAGATGTGATTACAAGCACATATCCTATCTCCAATTGAAGCTCAAACTCCATATTTGGCCTCATGATAGAGTTGAGGTCCATTGGATTGTGGTAGGCTAATAGATTAGAATAAGAGACTTCAACAAATTATATGGTTCTACCTACTTTTTCATGCAAGAACCCAATCTTCATAGTAGACCGATGGCTCTGTAAGGGGTCCAAAGGAATGGGGAACACATTGTGGGAAGGTATGTCCATTTTATTTTTCATTCATATAACCTTCATGGGATGATCTGCTTATTTCATTTGTTTATCTAAGATTTTTATGGATAAGAGAAGTTATTTAGAGTCTTTAATCTCAAGAGTCATCTTATTTTTACTAACCTAATTTGAGTGTCTTGATTTGGATAAAGAGTTACTCTACCTTGCCTTTTCCTTCATTATCCCATCTACCCATTTCATTTTTCTCCTTTACAAGAAAGTGTGATTTTAAATCTAATTTACCTTCTTATATATTCCTTCTTCCTCACATTTTGAAAACATGCTAACACTACTTTGTTTTACTTTTATCTATCTTTAGAATAAAACAATATGTTTGAGTGACTATGAATTATTTTTACACCATGAATCTACTTCTCTATCATCACTTTACCTCCTTTTTCCATTTTTAATTATTGTACTACCCTTTTGTAGAAACCTTAGTACATTTCTACTTTTAAGTACTTTTTTCTTTATTTCATGAGGTTGAATTGTTACTTCTCACTCACTATTGTTATTTTCCCATTTACATGCATTTTTCCATTTATTATTAAGGATTTTCATTGCTCACTCATAAATGTTATTTTACCATTTTTACTTACCCATCTTTGTTTATGTAAGGATTGTTACTAATTTTACTTTTGATGTTTGATTACCATTTTTGACATGTATTCTTGGTTTAAATTAGTGAGTTTGCCTTTCCTACTTTAGGTTTACTTATTTGAGTATTTTGATCTTTAGTAGCCTTGGAATTTTTGTTACCCAATTTACTCTAAATTTGACTTGGTCATTTGGTCTAACATAACACTAGTCACCCCAAATTTCCAAATTTATAAGTATATCCCATCAACATAGCATCAATTATCTTGGATTTCTTGTATTTATTTATTTTTGCTCTTTAGTTTTGTATCCTCAGGTTTATCGAAAGTAGATTTTTCACCCTCCACAATAAAAAATAAAAACATAATAGATAGTCATACAATGATAAAGTTAAGTCAAGGTATGATTTGTTTTAATTTTTAGTTATTTCCCTTTTAGTTATTTAAAATTTAGTTAATTTTTATTTAAACTACCATAACAGTTTTTAGCCTCAACATTATGTGTTACTATGTTCTTTTTTTGAAGCACCATCCCCTATTGTGCTTGAGTAACACATTATGAGATTTGAGTGGGGCATATGTGTACACATAATATTTTAAAACTTTATCAATTATCAACTTTTCCTATCTTGTAGGAACCTATTGAGTCTTAATATCTCTTAGTGCATGCTTTAAGGGGTGTACTAGGAAAGAGGTGGGTAGGAAATTAGAACTTAATAGAATTTTTGTCCCCATACTACCACTTTCTACCTATCCAACCATCTCCTTAAAACATTCCCCTAATCTTTCATTCCTCTAGTCATCATTTGCCTTCATTAGCCCTTCCCTAGACTAAAATCCTTTTTGATGATTTAAGTTACACTGTTACACCCATCGACATTGTACTCTAATTAATAAAAATTATTTAGTGTCTAGGTCAGCCCTTAGCTAACCTGGATAAAGGTTTTATTAATTTTTGTCAATAATGATACAAGGTCAATTGGGCTGACCTTGTTAGCCTAAACTTTCAAAAAGGACTAGGGTTAGATTTGCCTAAATGAACACATTCATTTTATCATTCTTAGAGAGAAATCAAGAGTTAATTATTCATTTTCACTTATTTACAATGTGATATTCCTCTATTATAATTATGGATTTTTAGCTTAGGGTTTATACTTGTAGAAGAATCTTGTCTTGTGGAAAAGTCTTAAATGCTTTGGATTTTCTTAGTTATCCTTACAAACCACAACAACCTCTCATGAAGTACCTTTGTCCAAGGGAGATATTGAGTCTCGATGGGTTCATATTCAAGGTAAGTATCTCTAACTTTACTCCTCTCTTTAGTAGATAAAAGTATCATAAGTAATGGATTTTGAATATATTTCTCTCTCCATGTATTATAGTCTTACTTATACATAGTTTAAATAGGATTATTTTATGCATGCTTATTTTTATGTTTACTAACCCCATTTTTTTCCACAAGATTTGGTGAGTACTAGATTAGACTTTATTTCACTTGTTATTAGTTTAGTGAATAAGAAAACATAGGACCTAGTTAAGGTTATTGCATAGTTTTACTTGACTAGAGGCTTTGGAACCCTCCCTAGTGATATTATTGTGATAAGAGATCCCTTGGCTACATTTTATGGATCCATATTGGTCATGACCCTGAATATCTAATGTGTCAATAATTGGAAGTATAAGTAGGATTTATCTTCTCATATCTAAGATTGATTTATTAATTAGTTGTATTTCCCTTTGCATACACCTTCATGTAAATCAGTGGCAACTTTAGGTAGTTATTTGATAAAAACTTAGGTTTAGTAGTAGTAGGAGTGATATTAGTATCTTCTTGAGGATTTACTTTTAGATTAGTAGTAAAATTGTGAAAATAATATTTGAGGTAGACAACTTAGTTAAGACCTTTAATATAAATAATTTCTTCATCAAGGAGATTATATTGAAGATGATTTGTGGTTGGTAAAGGTGCCACCACAAGTTGGTCTATAATGACTTGTATTTTGAAAAACAATTATGTAATAATTCAAAGGTAGAACTTCATCAATAGGATCATCCATTTTCCAATTCTATCTCCAGGTAAGAACTATTTGGAGATGAAATGATGGAATATATCAAAATGAATGATGACATAAGTGGTTTATTAGAGAATATAGTGACAGAGATTTTTGGATATAAAATATATATCTAGGCTATCACATTCTACTATGGTATAAAATTTTTCATAATCAATTATTCCTTGATAGGTGTAATAGATAGTGTAATATCTACAAGTATCATCTTATTTGGAAAGCATTACCCCAATTGATATGGGGCTAGAGGAGGTATATAAAATTAAGGGATAATTATTTGAAGGTGGTTGAATATTAGGAGAATGGACAAACTATTATTTCATACTATTAAAATATTTTTGCCATGAATCTATCCATTCTAGAGTTTTTTTTTTTAAGAAGAGAATTAAGAGAATAGATATGGTAGGCCATTTTTGGGACAACATATCAAATTTATCCAAGTTTTCCAAGATAATTGTGTATGTTAATAATGGAGCTAGGAGTAGGCATGTTGATGATGGCATTTACTTTGGACATATCAACATCAATTCCTCAAAGAGAAACTAAGAAATCTAATTTTTTACTAGATATAACTCTAAATACACATTTGTATAGGTTAAGTATAACTTTATTATTAATTAGTTGATCAAAAATGATAGCTATATTGGTGAAGTTAATTTTATGATTATTAAATTTGGCAATGAGATCACCTACATAGGTTTCCACTATCTTGCGTATAATATCATAAAAAGTGTGGGTTATTGTATGTTGATAGATGACTCTTGCATTTTTAAGACTGAAAGGCATTTTGACATAACAATAGGTGACCCACTCTATAGTAAATAATATTTTATGTTGGTCTTCAATAGCTATGTGAATTTGGTTATAGCTTGAGAAATTATCCATAAGTGATATCATTTCATACCTTTTAATTAAATAAACTATAACATCTATTGAAGGTAAGGGAAAGTTATCTTTTTGACATGCCAAGTTAAGATTATGAATATTAATACATATATAAATAACCATGGTGACTTTTTTATGAATGGTAATAATTTTTTATACTCATTTTGACTAGTCAACATGTTTGATGAATTGACATCCAAAATTTTAATGATTTCTTTATGATATAAGGTATAAATTTCAAGTGGAATTTTTTTAAATTTTTGTCTAACATGTTTGGCATCTAGGTCAGTGATGATATTATATATGATGATGTGAGTATCAATACCTAGCATAAATTCATATAACCAAGCAAATGTTTCATGTAATTATTGAATAATAACCTAAATTTATCATTCTCTATTGGAGTGAGTTATTTAAAAATAGTAATAAGTCAAGGACATGTTCGTGTACTATATTATATTTTTATGGTTTCTTCAATGAGCATAGAATTTCCATCTTGGAAATGATGTGAATCATGAGAGAGAGAGGAAATAGGATTCTTATCAGGATTCACATTATAAATGAAATTATTAAAATAAAGATCTTTTTCCATAACATTTCTAAGTTTATGATATTTTCATGGGAGCTAAGGTTATCAAGCATGGATTAATTCAAGTATAGTTGCATCAATAGGAAGAGTGGCTAATGATCCATAGTATTCAATGTCTAATTTGAGATTAATTATTTTCTTACCATTATGATAATATTCAAAATATATTTGTCATACATTTATGGCTTTATAATCTAAGGTAATTTTGAGTGTATGTTTGACTTGAAGGGTATTAGGTTGAGTGGTGTCAACTAGATTGGCTATGAGCATATTAGTTTTATTTTATATGAACCTTTAATTGTATTAAGGTGGATAGCCTTAGTGGTATCAATAAAAACAAAAGATTATAAAATGTTTAGTTGTGTATAAAGTACAGGAGGTTTGAGAGTTGAGAGTTATGTAAGTACCCATGGGGTATCTAATAGTGAAAGACTGAGGGAAGATACATAACATACAAGTTATGATTAAATATTGGTTTATATGTGAATGGCATGGACATCATCATTGAAGGCATGTAGTTTGGCTAATGTCTTTTAACAATGTTGTACATCTAAATGCCATGATTGGGCTTGGGCCATGACATAATAATCATTATATGTGTGGTAAATAGTGCATGCATCTATTTTTTGTGGAAGATTAAGAAGTGGATGCACCTAAATCTCTAAATTTTTATGGAGATATTATTAAAGGATCTTGAAATAATTTTGACACTCCATATTCATCACATGTGAAATCATCTTCTATGTAAGAAGCTTTATATGCATTACATGGAGTAATTTTAGAGATACCATCAACTAGAGGGATGGCATGATCACATGGAACTAAATAAAGAGGAATCCATTTCCCATTATAGGGAAGTAATTTATTGGTATTAAAGGTAGTTTTTAATTCATTAGGTTTATTGTCATTGGAATCAGTAAGAGTGCCCTATAAATATGGATTCATGTTAATAAATTTAGGTGGAGGTGAACTATTGATGTGTGGGATGGTTGGAATCTAATATTGAGGTTTTGGGTTTAGTAATTGTATACTCCATAAATTGTAATTAGACTCATGTTTATAAAATTTTATATTGTGGATTAATTTAATATATTGAATATCAAAGGAGGTAATATCCTACATACAATGCATCCATGGTTGACCTAAAAGCATGTTGTAAGATAGTGGTAGATCAAGAACCATGAGTTTGTTGTGTATGATATTTGGTACAATAGTGAGTGGGATCAAAACACAACCAAGTGGTTTTTTATTTATTTTATCAAATCATCTACATGTGAGATGAATTTATTTAATATTATCTTTGGTATATCCAATCTATTATATTAACCAAATAGATGTAACATTAATTCTATATCATTCATCTACTAAGAATTTTCAAATGAGGGTATTATTGATTGAAATATTAATAAATATGGGTGGATAATTGGCTCAAAAAATAATTTCATCATTAATAATGTCTTATTCAATAAATTATATGGATGGTTTAGCATATGTAAAAATAGTTACAATAGTAAGTACTTCTATAGGTGAAGGATATTTAGGAGTATTTTCCAAATCAATGGATGGTTGTTCTTCAATGCCTTGGAATGATTACATTATATATTTATGATTATATGGATAATAATTAACTAAATCCATGAGGGGAAATTTACAAGACATTAAATTGATTTCTTCCAAGAAATTCCAATGTGATTTGGAAGATAAAAACCTAACACAAGGTTTATGAGTTACAATGTTTTTATTAAGAATAGGAGAAGTAGAGTGAGGTTATAGTTGTCGGAGTTTTATCTAATTTGTTTTAAAAGGTATGGATGTGGTATTTGTGGTATCTTTAAGAATATGTTCTTTAGTTCAAGGTTTTTTAGGTTTAGTGACTAGATCTTTGTGTATAGGTTTACATCTATAATTGAGATTGGTTGCATTCACATATTGGGAATTGGTATAACACTACCATAATCAAAATTTATTTCACATATATCCTCATTTAAATTTTATGGATTAGAATTAGAGAAATATATTTGATGTTTAGATGACAAAGGTTTAGTAAATTTTTTATTTTGGGAGAATTTAGTACAGTCATTATGACATAATTTGATGATAGTATCATGGTCACATATA
This sequence comes from Torreya grandis, assembly GCA_037957365.1. NCBI lineage: Eukaryota > Viridiplantae > Streptophyta > Pinopsida > Cupressales > Taxaceae > Torreya > Torreya grandis. Next base: position 57,425 of record JARHVA010008988.1, on the reverse strand, counting down.
TCTCCTAAAATTAAAGAAGTAGTGAATTTAAGAATAACATGACATGTTTCATGATAATAACCTCATTATCATGAAACCAAAATAATTTTTTAGGGTCATACCATGAAGGTGGGGAATTATTATAGGTGAAGGGTTTGGAGGGAGACAATAGTTACTTCATTTATTAGACTTTTAATAGTGTATGGGAAGGAAAGGGGATTAGATAATTTGACTACTCTTTATTTTTTTATGAGTGATACTAATTAAATTGGTTGAATTTTATAAATATCCCTTGATGGATTTATGATTTGGCTCAAATTGTTTCATAATAAAATCTTGTTTTTTAGATTGATCAAGTGCATCATTTAGATTATGTGGAGAAATTTTTTGAACCTTATATTGAAGTGAGGATTTTAAATTTTTTATAAATATATTAAATAAATTATCATCATTCATGTTATAATCTGATTTATGAGCCAAATATTTCCATCTTTTAATGAAATTATGAGTTGATTTAGAGGGTGATTGTTTAGCATTGATCAAATGACAAAGACTTTTTGTTAAGGTTATTATATTAAAATTCATTGACTAAGGAATTAACCCAATATTATAATTTATAAATATAATGTTAAGGTAATTTATTATACCATTCTAGGACATCTCCTATAAAAGTTTTGACTAGAATTTTGGTGGTAGTGAATGTGTTTGTTTGAAGCCATTCTTTGTAGAGATTACCAAATGCCTTAAGAAAGGATGTAGGGGATTTAGTATCATCATATTTAATTTTTGGATAAATATTTAAAATATCAATAGAAATAATTAAAGGAGATAAGGATCATTTTATATATTTTGAAGCATCTTGTTATGCATAAGGGGTTGCAGAATGATATTTGCATTGACATCTATAAAAGAGGGAGGTATAAAATTTTGATTTGTTTGAGGTAAAATAAGAGGATTTTTATATTTCATTTTTAATAATTTTTTTTGCATTTTTATCATTTGATATGTATTTGTTTTTTATACAACATTCTTTTTTTGGACTATTTGTGTAAGGATTTGAGTAGCATCAATTTGTGTATTTAGATTATTAAGATTTAGAGGGAGAATGTTAGTGTTGATAGTAGGAGGAATATTGATGTCGCTAGGAGGATTAATATTCCCATTATTAATAATATGGATTATTTTTGTTAATGGATTTCCTATAGGGTTGTTTATTCAGCTTGTATTGATTGATCCTATAATGTAATAAGGTAGTTTAGATAGGGTAGTCTCTTTAGAAGTGTGAAATGGATATGATAAATTCATGTCATCATTTTGGGTAATTTTAACCATATTACAATCCATATATGAAAAGTGATATAAGGTGTGCCAAGAGTGAGTATCCTCTTGAGTAACCAAGGTATGAAAGAAAGAACAACCTATATATTGTCTAAATGGATTAAGGATATCCAAGAAGATTTTAATATGGGATTTCATGATGTTTAGGATAAGAATAAAATAAGGAGAAAAATTATTAAATTTAGATAAAGTCATCCAAGTATTATATGAGATCAACTAGATAGTAGTTTAGAAAAAGAACTAAGCTAGCCATAGGGTACACAATAGACTAAATGCTACAAGGTTGAGTTGAGAAACTACATTATATAAGAAGGTAAACAAAATAATGGTTATAAAATAGAATTAAATTGGTTGGATATGTTGTATGGGAGGATGAATAGATTAATTTTAATGGAAATTAAGTTGAATAGGTCAACTATGTTTTGTGGGAGGATGAACATAAAAGATTTATTGAAAATTGAGTCAAATAGGTTGATCATGTTCTATGAGAGGATGAATATAAAATATATATTAAAAAGTGAGTTAAATAGGATGGTTTTTTTCTATAAAAGATAAATAAAATAATTTATAAGAGATTGGGTTGACTAACTTGATTATGTTTTATAGGTAGGAAAAAATTGAAATGTTTTAAGTTTTAATGACTGAGTAGCAATTTTATATATAAATAGGTTAAAAATATAGGTAACTAGATCAATTGGGTTGATATAGTTGTAGAACACAACACAAATATTTTACCAACATTGGCCAATATAAGTTTTACAATAAGAATACAATTAGAAAATATTGACAAACAATACTGAAACGTAAATGATAATATATTAAACAAATATTCCTATATGTTTTGAATTGTTATTTAAAATGTGATAGGGCATTTTTATTTAAAAAGGAAATTTAAAGAGGTAAGTTAAATTTGGTTTTTGGCATGTGAAGGATGAAAAGGATATGTATCAATGATGGTATTAGCTTGGGATTGGATCCTACCCCCTCACTTCATAATCTCATAGTGATAAGGGTGTTGGATGTATTACCAATATATGCTATCAACCGTGTATTTATAATTGGCCAAAAAAATGAGTTGTATTTCCCCTTGGTGATGATATCTAAATAGGTAGATTTGGGTAGAATTGTTTGAATGTTTATTTGATATTTTGTGATTTGTTAGTATGTGAAGGAAGAAAGTGACTAATTCGATAAACTAACCTTCCTAGTTATACTATGTGAATTACTATAAGAAAGTAGATAAATGAAAAATGAATTAATTAATACCAATGTGATTTGATTTCCTTTTCTTGAAAGAGACATAGTACTAGGTCAATTGGGCTGAACTAATATGAAAATAATATAGAACAAAGTTGATTTGATCAACTTTGTTTGTTGAAAGATAGTCCCAAAAAGTTTATTCGAGTAAGTTGATTGAGTTTACTAGGTAAATATTATTTGTAGAGCTAAATCAATCCAGTAACTTAGTTTATTGTAAGGATACATTTTTATAGAACTAAAAAAATTAGGAAAAATAGAACTGAAGTTTGACTAAAATTAATAAAAATGAAATAACTAGAATAAACTAGATAAATAAGATGAACTCAATTTGATTAATTTAATAACATTATGAAGCTACTAATTTTTTTAAAAAATTATGTTGTCTAGATGAGAGCTTGATCCAACAAGATAGAATGTTAAAATAGATTTAAACTAGTTGACTGAGTTTGTGTGAATTTAAATAATAAAAAGAACTAAAAGAACTATGTTGACAAATTTGATCTAGTAGTATAAATAGAACTTGTTAGAAAATTTGAAATATGGGGTGAAAAACAAAATTGATATGATCAATCTATTATGCCAAGAGGGAAAATCCAATTGTATAAATTTGAACAAGACTGATAGGCTCACCTTAGTTGAAAAGCCTATAATATAATGAAATAAAAGATGACCTACAAAGAATATAGAACTAGGTTAATCACATCAATCGAATTGTCTATGTATGAAAATGACTTACACACATAGCAGAATCAAGTTTATTCAATTTTTTGATGTTGAGAAGTGTTGTCATTGATGTCAAGGTTGATGTCATTTAATCTCAAGGTTGATGTGATTGATGTTAAGGTGCATTTAGTGAACATGCATGGTGAGTAGTCTATGAGGTATGATCTTGTGTGCATGATGTGAAAGGGATTCCATGTGATAAGAGAGAATTTGAAGCTAACCTAATGTCTCTCTATTTGGAGAGAATTTGAAGGCAACCTAATGATACTTCTAAGGTTGATGTCAAGATTGAGGTCAAGGTAAGCATGTTTTGAGTACTTTTACTTGAGTACAAAGTTTCTCGAAAAGCCTAGTCATAACAAGAATAGTCATATCATGAACATATGCATGATGACCATGAAGAGGTATGTGGAAAGGTATGATATTATTTAAGGAACATTAAAGGTATGTGAATAAGGTGTAGAAGCATTAATTAGTGTTTCAATTTCATTTTTATACCTTTAATTTCTTGAGAATCCTAGTAATGACACTAGACATAGCATGAAGAGACCTTGTGAGAAGGTATGGGATTTGTGGTCTAGTAAGATGGATGTACAGAGGCATAAGAAGATGTATAAGGTTTCTTGAACAAGCATATGAGGCATTGGATCACTCAAGATATTTTAAAGGTAAGTCTATATGGGTAAGACCTTAGGTCCATGTTTGTAACTAGATGAGTTTTAGACCTTCCTTGACCTAATGAGGTGTCATGAGATGTTGTCAAGGAATATGAAGGATGTTTGACATTGTTTGATCATGTGAGATGTTATGTGAGCTTGAAAGTGAGGTGGAGATCACATGGAAATAACTTTTTAGGTCATTTAAATACCTAATGAGGTGTGAATACTCGGGTATAGTAAATAAATATGGTGAGATCATGGCTTAATGAGGTATCGATATTATTTTCCAAAGCATGTGTGAATAGGTGAGCATTAACAAAGAATAAAGGGTTCACTACTTCATAATGACTTTCAAGTGTTCATTGGCATGTTTAACCTCTACATGGGAACCTGATTTATTGAGGAAAGATGGGAAAGGGTCTTATCTAAGATTTATAGGCATTATTTTTGGAAATGAGTGGCAGTGCTTTATGAACAATCATTAATACTAGAAATAGTGTTAACCCTCTCTAAAACCCTAACAATGCCCTAATGTGAATTATAATGATCCAAAGTGATGAAAATGTATTGGTATGGATATAAAAGTTATTAGAAGTTGTAATAAACTCTCTCAATCACCTCCAAGTGTGATTGAGTCATTAGGTGAGTGAGTGGACCCTATAAGAAAGGCCTTATTTCTTAGAGATTTGTTATAGCAGTCAGAGATGACCAATTCAAATTTGATAAATGGATGGAATAAAAATATTGAGACTCTTATTTTATTTTCATGGTGGTTTATTATCTTGATATAGCCCACTGATTTATTAAATGGGTCATACAAGTTGGCCAATCACTAATAAGCCTAATGATGCAAAGAGTGAGAAAGCTAGGCAAAAGTGAGAAGGTGATTAAGAATGTATTATCATGGATTATGAATTAATAAAATTTCATAGGGACATTTATAAATAATTTTGATAAATTTTCATGTTAGATATAATTTTTGGAGGTTATTGGATATGATGAAAATGTTGCTCATAAGTTGACCTATCTAGTTCAAATGAGACAGTGAGATATAAAGGCTATAAGATTGGTCTACAAGACTAATATTTATATATAAAAATATTATAATTCTATCTTAAAATTTTATAATTATCTCAAAAAATATTACACATGACTTAGGAGTCTCTATAAATGGCCATACAGGTGATTGAAGTTCATTATCACCATGACTAGTCTTTAAGGCAAACTCACAATTTTGGGTAAGCAAGTAGCAAACATGAGTTTGATACTATATCACATGATTTAATATATCTAATGCACATTATGTTGTTTTTGGTACATATATTTTCTATCCATGCTTTCCATAATCCTTGAATTTAATGTAAGAGGTTGAAACATTGAAGCCAAAATGGCTTGTCTGGCAGAGTAAGGTCTGTGAGAGAGAAGGTCAACAAATTGGTCTACAAGACCAATAATTTAAACTATATATTATTATTTTTTTGTTTTAGGATTTTAAAATATCATATTTATTTATTTTAAATCCTTAGTTTTCTTCCTTCAAGTGTCATAAGTTCAAGTTCCCATGACTATGTTTTGAGGCTAGCTAGTAATTCTGAGTGGGCTCGTTGCAGAGAAGGGTTTGAGTAATTTTTCTCTAAGTTGTGAAGTATAAATCATATGGTTATTAGAAAAATGTTATTAATATTTATCATATTTTATTTTATACCATATTTATTTTTCAAAATTATGTTTTATCTTCATTAGTTTAAGATAGACTTTTTAGGTGTCCACAGGACTAATTATGAAAAGTGATAATGGCATGTTTCAAGTGGTGGTTAAAGCTAAAAGGTGTTATGGAGAATATATTATATTATAAGGGGTATATTTTATTTTAATATTATGTTTCACTATTTTTTTATTTGTTTTAATTTATTCCAAATAAGTAAAAGTATAATGTTTCCTAAGTAGACCTAATAAGATTAGATCTCCATGAGACCTAAAGATGAGATAAAGCCTAATTAAGATAGGTTAGACATGAAAGGACTCAAATAAAATTTTATTAATGTGTATTAGATTTATTAATATCTATTTCATGGATGACCAAATATTTTAAGGATGTTTATTTGACCAAAAAGGATGTGAGCAAGAGACTTATATAAATACAAGGCAGTTTTAGGCCTATATGGGTGTAGAGTGGAAAGTGAATAGAATAATATATTAAAAAGAAAAATTTGGTATTATATACCATCATATAAGTTCATATAAACTATTATTAAAGTTTTATAGAGGTTATAATCATGATAATTAAGGTAACATGACCTAATCAAGTTAAGAAGAGGACTAGTTGAGTGAAGAAGCCTAGAATCTAGTTTGATAGAGATAGAATAGAGAGAAGAGTTGAAGAAGGAGATCATCATTTATTGTATGAGAAAATGTTTTTATGAATTTAATCAATTGTTTCATGTTTTTGAGTTGGTTTTGATTCATCTTAGGGTTTGGTGCCTCCTTGCAAGTGGGTGCTTATTAAAACCTAGCTGAGTTGGTGCTTAACTGATGGGGTTCATTCTCCATATGAAGTTGGTGATCACTAAAGTTGGTGTTTGTCTTATAATAATATAATAAATTTTTATATATTAGTTTTTTTTGTTTCCATTTATGGTTTCCCACATATTTGATGTGTTTTTTTGTTCCATGCTCTTGTGGATTGATATTTATGCTTGTTAAATCTATATGCTTGTTTGATTAATTCTTGATTTTTTAGGTGCAATTAATAAGAAATTTTTTGAAGACTGATTCACCCCCCTCTCTGTCATTTTGATTCTAATATTTTTTATCAAAGCTTATTCCTTTGAATTAGGTCTCAAATCCTAAAGGATATCCTAGAATAAAGTATGTCTAGTTAACAAGCTCAAGGTGGTTTCTCTACTAGTAAATCTTTATTATTAAATGTATATAAATATTCCTTTTAGAACATCAAGATGAATATATATTTTATGTCTCAAGCTCATGATATTTAGATCTTATTTTTTTATGGATATTATATTCCTCGTATTCCACCAATTGATGTAGTATGTAATAAGGCTAGTGAAAACAACTTCAAGGTGATGAATGCCATTCTTTATGGCCTATCATAGGTGGTGATTGTAAAGGTGATGAAATTTGTATGAAATAAATATATGGGACAAATTTTATAATATATATGAAGGAGACACCATGTTTAATATGGCCAAGTTACATACCCATTAGAGTTAGTTTGAAAGTTTGAAGTTGAGTGAAGATGAAAACATTACATCCTATCTATTAAAGGTTGATGAAGTTGCTATTTTCATAAAAGGATTTAGAGAATAAGTGAAAGAATATATGGTTTCTCAAAAGGTATGAATATCACTAACTCTTATGTTTGATTCTAATGTATCTGTAGTGGAATAGATGCAAGATTTAGATAATCTAGAGATGGATGGGATTCACAGCATCTTGATTGCCTATGAGATGAGAAAAAATGAAGACCTCCCAAAAAGGAAGAATCTTCAAAAATTGAGAAAAAGACAAAGTCAAGATGGTTAAAGATGAGGAATGTTCATATTTTGATGATGATCAACTAATATCCATGTTTTCAATAAATTTGAGGTTTGGATTAGGAAAGTATAAAGGTATGTTGATCTTCAAATGTTTTAACTATAGTAAGATTTGTCACTTTACATCTAAGTGTCCCAACAAGAATAAGGTTGAGCATGATGAAGAACATGATGAACATCTTGTGGATGATAAGAAGGTCTATATGTCTAATGAAAGTATGAAGGTAGGAAAGGGTCATTTATAAACAAGAGATGTTTATATACCAAAGAAGATAACTCATCTAATGTAAGTGACTCAAGTACATATGATAGTGATGATGGTAGTAATGAACCTGAACACAATAATGAAACCTTGTTCATGGCTATAAAATCATACAATGAAGGTTGCTCAAATGGGAAAGGACTTATGGTTGATGGATAATCAGATGAAGAGGAATCTAAAGTGAATATTGAGGAAGAATTGGTAATTTCCCTAGAGGAATTAAAATTCCAAATAATAAATAATCAAAAACTAAGATCATTAGTTAAAGACTATGATAGATTGGATTGTTTGAGGCGAGACTGAGTAATACCTCTAAGTAGTCTGATGAGATCATCAATCAAATTGAAATAGAGATGGAGATAGTCAATGTACACCTAAAGGCTAAAGAAGAAGAATACAAAAAGTATGAAACTAAAGAATAATCCTTAAAAATTGAGTTCAATAAAGATATAACAAGATTAATACTTTTGTGAGGTTTGAAAAGAGCACTAAATTTATAGATGACATCTTGAGTAGTTAAAAGTTTGTAAGTGACAAGATGGATCTTAGTTTCAAATAAGATCAAAAGGAGGCATCTCAATTCCAATAAAAGGCTATTGAATATAAAAATGTCAATATGAAAATACCTATCATAAAGACTAGTGATATGAGGTATGATAATTAATTTAATTGTTAATATTTTATATGTAGTAAATTTGGTCATAGAGCAAGAGAGTGTAGAAGATTCTCCAAGAATGAGTACTAATGAGACTATGGAAGGAGTCACAATTCGCATTAGTAAATAGGTATAAATGAGGTTATTTGATACTAGTGTTATAATGTGGGAATAATTGCAAGATTATTCCATAATAGAGTTAGAATATCATCAAGTCAAAATAGGGGGTTTGGATCCCTTAGAGTGCATGAAAGAAGGTAAAAAAATGTATGGAAACAAAAGATAGTAAATATGAGTCATGATCAGTCTAAAAGATCAAGTGGATGATTTTTTGTGATAAAACATACTTCAAATGTGACATCAAGTCAAGAATGTCTATTGTCAATTCACATTAATGGTCAAATAATTGATGAAGAGGTCAATCTTATATTACAAACCAAGATTAAAAGGATACTAAAGGATATTTAGTCTTGTGAGAACATGGATATATGGGAATATCTTGCTCTTGTGTTTTTTTAGTACCTTATAAAAATGTGTGATTCAATTATGCTTCATGGAGACACTATTCAATTAGTCGAAGCATAGTAGATGATTGGTTTAAAGGGAACTATTTAGGTTGTTGACTAAGTTTGATCCATGTTGAGATGTTGTCTTGTAATCTACGTTCATTTGTATAAATTTTTCATAAAGGGGGAATATATTATTATAATGCTTCACATTATGTGTGTTAAGGTTTTTTTACAATAAAGTGTGGTTCATGATGTTACATTATGTATGACCCTTTGACATTAATGTCAAAGGGGTAGAAAATTTAAGAAGGGTTTTTTACCATATTCATGGAGATGAGAGTGATTAGATTAAATAATGTTTTTACATCAATGAAAAAGTGGGAGTTTAATGATAAGTGTTTTCATTGATGTCAAGGTTGACGTCACTGATTTCAGGTTACATCTAGTGAAGATGCATGGTGAGTGATCTATAAGGTATGAGCTTGTGTGCTTGATGTGAAAGGGATTCCATGTGACCAAAGAGAATTTAGAGGTAACCTAATATATCTCTATAGATACAAAATTTAAAGATAACCTAATGATTCTTCTATGGTTGATGTCAAGATTTAGGTCAAGGTAAGCATGTTTTGAGTAATACTTGTTAAGTACAAGGTGTCTTTAGAAGTTTAGTCATAACAAACATAGTCATATCATGAGCATGTGAAGAGGTATGATATTGTCTAAAGAGCATGAAATAAATGTGATGAAGGTGTATAAGCATCAAGGAGTGTTTCAAGGTCAGTTGTTTAGCTTCAATTACTTGAGAAGCGTAGTCATGACACTAGTCATAACATGAGGAGACATTGTGAGAAGGATGGGCTTGGTGGTTTGGTAAGAAGGATGCATAAAGGAATAACAAGATATGAAATTAAATTACTTATATTTTCATACATAAATATTATATATTTCACAAAATAAGAAAATATGAGATATCACATAGCAATAATTGATAGCATAGTAGAATAGTGGATAATATAGCAATGCCACTTTGAGGGGGAAACCTCCACAATAATGCACTAAGAGTAGAATAATAAAATCATGATCAAATAATAACCACTACCTTATATATATAGTTTAATTATCCATTGTTATTCCATATTTTTTCCTAAATAAGAACATAGAGAAATGTAACAAGAATATAAAAGAGGTATGTAAGCCAGAAGTCGGACACACATATCCCTGGACATGCTAAAGGTTAAGGGTATAATAGGATTTATAAGGCTGATTAAACATTAATATGAGGCATTGGATAAATTAAAAAGTTTTAATTTAAGGCTACAGGGGTAATACTTTAAGTCTAAGTCTTCAACTAGACTAGTTCTAGGCCTTGCCTGACCTAATGAGGTGTCATGAGACGTTGTCAAAGGATATGAAGGATGTTTGACATTGTTTGATAATGTGAGATGTTGTGTGAGAATGTAAGGTGGAGAGAATATGAAATAATTTTTAAGGTCATTTTAATACCTAATTAGGTGTCAAAACTCAATTATCACAAAGCAAGATGGTGAGACCATGGCCTAATGAGATATCAGGATCAATTTCCAAGGCATGTGTGAATAGGTGAGCATTGACAAATAATGAAGGGTTCTCATCCTAGGAAAGACTTTCAGGTGTTAATTTTCATGTGTAACCTCTACATGTTAACCTTATCTATTTATTATAGATAGGTAAGGGTCCTAGCTAATATTTCTAGGCATTAGTTTTGGGAATGAGGGGTAGTCCTTTATGAACAATCATTGACACCATAAATAGTGTTAACCCTCTCTAAAACCTTAAAAATGACTTGATGTGATAGATATAAATAAATTTTTCTAAAAATGTATTGGTAATTCTATAAAAGTGTTTGGATTTTGTATTTAACTATCTCATACACCTCTATGTGTGATTAAATCTTTAGGTGAGTGAGTGAACCCTACAAGAAAGGCCTTATTTCTTAGAGATTTGCTATAGCAGTCAGATTTGACCAAGTCAAAGTTTATAAATGGATGGAGTAAAAATATTGAGACTTATGTTTTATTTAAATTGTTTTTTTAATTATGTTCTATCCCTCATGTGTGCTAAACTAGTCATACAAGTTAACTAGTCATTAATAGGCCTAATGATGCAAATAGTGAGAAACCCAAGCAAAAGTGAGAAGGTGATTAGGGATGTGTTATAATGGATTAGGGATGAATCCAAGATCATAGGTACATTTTTAAATAATTTTAATATATTTTCATGTTGGATATACATTTTGGAGGTTAGTGTATATGATGAAAATGTTGTTCATAAATTGACCTATCTGGTTCAGATGAGACAGTGAGATACAAAGGCTCTAAGATTAGTCTTCAAGACCAATATTCCTATTTGACCATATTATAATTATATATTAAAATTTTATAATTATTTCATAATATCTTCCAAATTAAATAGGAGTATTTGGAAATTTTCATACACATGATTGAAGGTCATTATCACCATGACTAGTCTTCAAGGCAAACTAGCAGCTTTGGGTAAGCAAGTAGCAGAGATGAGTTTGAGACTCTATTCCATGATTTAATGTATATAATGAAAATTATTTTGTTTTTAATTATATGTCATATCAATTATTTTTATAACCTTTGAAGTCAGTGTAAAAGGTTGAAACAATGAATCTAAAATGGATTCTTTGGCAAAGTAAGGTCTGTGAGGGAAAAGGTCAATAAATTGGTCTTCAAGACCAATAATTGACATTAAATATTATGATATTTTTTGTTTTATGATGTTATAATTATGTTATAATTTTATATTTATGAATTTTAATTTCTTAAGTGTGTTTTTTCAAGAGTCATAAGTTCAAGTTTCCATGACTATATTTTGAGGCTAGTTGGGAGTTTTGAGTGGGCTACTTGCAGAGAAGAGTTTGAGTAATTTTTCTTTTAGTTTTGAAGTCTAAACATATGGTGATGACCATAAGGTAATGTATAATTTTTATACGTGATTTATTTCATATTTTTTTTGAAAAAATATGTTTTATCATTAGTCATTCAAGATGGACTTTCTAGGTGTGCACAGGCCTAATTGTGAAAAGTGCTAATGGTGTGCTTCAAGTGATGGTTGAAGACAAAAGGTGTTATGGATCCTAGATAATATTATAAATGGTATATTTTGGTAGTATATTATTTTTTAATTTTTTTTGATGTTTTATAATTTGTTCTAAGGATGTCAAAGTGTAACGTATCCTAAGTAGACCTAATGAGATTAGGTCTCCATGAGACCTAAATATGAGATAAGGCCTAATTGAGATAGGTTAGACAAAAAAGGACTAAAATATTGTTTTATTAATGTGTATTATATGTCATAATATATATTTCATGTTTGGTCTTAGAGGTTAATGTTATTTAACTGACCAAGAAGGATCTGAACAAGAGACCTATTTAAATAGAAGGAAGTTTTAGGCCTATAGAGGTGTAGAGTAGAAAGAGAATAGAGTAATATATTAAAAAGTATAAGTAGGTATTGTATAAAATAAAAATATTTTATATGAAATATTATTAAGATTTTATATAGATTATATACATTAAAATCAAGGTCATATGACCTAATCAAGTCAAGAAGAGGACTAGCTGAGTGAAGAAGCGTAGAAGGTAGTTTGAGAGATATAGAAGAGAGAGAAGATCTCAAGAAGGATATCATAATTTATTGTATCAGAAACAAATTTTTATAAATTTTATCAAGTTTTTCATGTGGTTTATTTGGTTTTTATTCATCTATGGGGTTGGTTCCTCCTTAAAATTTGGTACTTGTTAAAGCCTAACCGAGTTGGTGGCTAGTTAGTTAGGGTTAGCATTCCATGTGAAGTCAGTCCTTCACTAAATTTGGTGTTTGAATTATAGGAATATAGTCCATTTGTATATATTAGTGGGTTTTATTCCCCTTGATAATTTCACACATATGTGTTGTGTTCTTGTGCTTTATGCCCTTATGGATCGATCTTTATGCTTTCTAGATCTATATGCTTGTTTGATTAGTTTGAAGTTGATAAGTAAGTTTTTGAATACTAATTCACCCCCATATTATTAATTTTTATTCCAAAATCAAAGTATTGATATATGTGCACAAACCATTAATTTAAATTGATTTAATTGATATATTAGTTTGAAATTGAAAATAAAAAATATGCAAGGGTTATTTTCATGTTGAATTCACATGAATGTATGAAAGTTAAATTAAGGTGGATCTACAAATCAATATTAACTCAGAGAATATAAATCAACTAACTATATCATTATAAATAATTATATAACTAGGGTCATGACTAATATAGATCTACTAACCCTACCTAAAGGATACCATATCATATAATATGGATAGAGAGGGTTTCAAATCCTCTAGTCAACCAACACCACATAATATCCCTAGCTACGTATAATAATACAATAATAAAGTAAATATATTCTAGTTATCACAAAAGCTTATGGTAAAAAATGGGGGATAAATATAAACAATAAACATACAAATTAAAATTACACTAAAGTCAATTTAGAGGTAATTCTAAGTAAGGAGATACAATACATTCATTAGCAATTATTCATGCGAATTTATCTAATAAAATAGAAGAGTGAGAGTTAGGAATACCTTGAATACAAGTCGATTGAGCCTCAACCTCTCCCTTGGCAAATGATTATTTACAAGAGGTTACTATATATTGTTAAATAAAATAAGAATGGACAGTGGACTATTGTCTATCTAAGGACTTCTTAGTGAATCTAAAGCTTCCCCAAGACAAAGATTCTTCTCTAAGAATCATGAAATCCTAAAAAATGAATCCTCAAGTATAATGGTATAAAATCAGATAAATAATCACAAATTAATTATTCTCTTTATTGGAAATGGGGTTAAGTATGTGTTGTTGAGTATTTTCATTGATGTAAAAGGTGTATCTTACATGAGGTTGATGTCTAAGGTGACTAAACCTAGTTGGTGGTGTTTTGATGTGACAAGGGGAATTGAGATAGTGTTGAAATTAAAGGATTTTTTCATGAAAGATAATTTAAAGGTAACTAATGTCTTATGGTTACATGATGTTACAAGTCATTGATGTCAAAGTTAAATAAGAAGCCTAATCATGAGTCTAGTCATGACATGAAGAGGTTTGTTCATAAAAATGAATGATCATAGGCATGTGAAGTATGTATGGAATTATTTTATCATGTATTAGAGTCATTGAAGCACTCATGATAGTTTTAGGGTGAAACTATAGGGGTAGGACCTTCAAACTAAGCATACACTTATACCTCATTTAAACATTACCTGGACTAATGAGGTAAGAAGATCACATTTCAAGGAAAGTTTACATATGTGAGAATCTATAGAGGTTAGATAAGTTATTTTAGGCATGTTTACAAATTTTTATGTCATGGTTTAAATTAAATTACATGAAACACCACTTTAGGCCTTTTCAAGTCCATAGAATGAGGTCTCAAGACCCAAAAATAACTTTTAGACATTCACTAGCATGCATAACCTCTACATGGGAGATTGAAAAATTAAGGAGAGATGGGAAGGGTCCTGTTATCATCAAATTGTGCACCCTAAGACTCTTTTTTTAGCTCATATAATTTGATGCAACATGGAGTCATCTCTCAGGTCTATGGGAACTTGTAAAAGAGATGAATCTCTAATATTATGAGGGCTAGCTCCTTAGATATTCTTTGAAATGATTGTAAACTACACTAATTCTTGCTTATAATGAAAGAGTTAGAAATTTTCATAAAATTAAAATTATACTAAGAATGTGATTCACCAAGATAAATCCCATAAACTATCACACTCCTACTAAACAACAAAGCTTTCCAAGACCAATTCTATGCATTAAAGGATCTTAACATAGTGTTCCAATGTGAAGGTAGCATACTTGGGATAATCAACAAGATAACTGACCTAGGGGTAGATTTAAAACCATAGAGACAATTAAATACATGAAAAAGAGTCTAATACATTTATCACACTTCGCATGACCTATTAAAATTAGAAATCTTACTTAAACATGAAGGATAAAGGGAGTAAGGATGATACTATCACTTAGCTCCATTATGCATCACTCACACACTTATAAAAAATGTTCACAACTCATAAATAGACTTTTATTCACTATTCAAAGGCAAATTGTAATGTCATATTAGCAGGGCTTCACCATACTAACTATGTATGTATCTATAATAGCCCAAATGGCTTCATTTATAGAACATTGAAGAAGAGAGAGAGGAGATAAGTTGAAGAGTCATTAGGATACGTGTCCAAAGGTGAAAATAAGTTAAAATTCATGTGTATGAGATATAAAAGGAGTTATGAAACTGATTTACACAACATTAAATTACCAAATAAACCTCTTCTCTAAATGTGGCATAGTAATCTTCTTAATCATTATTTATTGTGAAATTACCTTCATGATGGACTTCATTTTTATAATTCCAAAGAAAGTTAGGACAAGTTTCTCAAGTGTCTTGATGAGAGGGAGTTACAAAGATGATTCCACATCAATTGGGATTTTTCTTCATCATGAAATTTTCTTGCATAATATTTATCATCACCTATCATCAAGATCACTTTCCAATAGGCATTACTTACACTTGGAAGAAAAATCTTTGCATGATTCCTAACTGATCCATACTAAAGTTCTTGTGACACATTTTGGGATGACTCATATACTTGGCTTCATCAGAAACATCATAAAAAGCCACCAAACTTTAGTTTTCACCTTGTCTACTATGTCATTCTAGATGCTAGTTTAGATAGGCTAAATAAAAAGAGATAGTAGAGTCATTTGTGAGTATTTAAAAGGTATAAAAATGTCATGCATGGTTGGATAAATTCCCAAAATACCTCCCAAAGTTCTTGACATCTTATGGTGATCTTTATGACCTAAAAAACATAATAAAATGTCAAGAAAACCTATTTTTACTCCAATTGTATAGATTTTATATAATATAATTACATGGTTTTAACCCTAATGTAGTTTTAAACAAATTATATTTAATACTCAAGGTAAAATTCATTCATCTAGATGTACTTTTGAGCCTCGTTTCTCTAGTTGAGTCTTTATGAAGGGTTTACAACGGTTTCTGGTCACTTTCAATATCAACATTTGTTAATAAAGGATCCACATTGAAATCTTGAAAAAATGACACTAAAGGTACCTTATGGATCTTATAAATCTTCTATAAATACCTTTAGGTCCCATTCAAAGTTCCATGAAAGTTTTAAGCCTTCAAAATGGTCACTTAGGTCCTTTTCCTGCAATTATGTGAGGTCTAGAGGATTTCAAGCCAAGAATTGGCTTATCTAATGATCCTTATACATACCAATGTTTGAAAAACCTCAATATATTTCTTTAAAACATAATATAATCATAAAAATAACTCATCTAGAGATAGAAGTGAAGATGACCACCCATTTAGAATTAGGCCTAGACCTTGCCAATGGGTTTGCCTACAACCTTAGGTTCAAAATACTTTTCTCTAATGATTACCCATACATTACATGAATTTTACATATCCAATATACCTATAAATACATTAAAATAATAATTTGAGTTCCTATAAAATGCTCAAACTAGAGATGACTCCTCATTAGAGGCTAGGTTTGCATGTTGCTTAGCTACCCTGCTTGTAGATCCTATTGGATAAACCACCCTATCTATCTTCCAACCAAATAGAAAGGATTTTTAGATTTTTTTAGGTATAATATATCTTATAAAACCTTATTTCAATTTTTTTTAACCTATGGTCCATGTTTCTACCTTCCTCAACATGAAAAATAGGGTCTTCCTAAGGAGGAAAGTGGTTTGTCTCTGAGACATAATAGGGGCATGTTACCTTATTTTATTAGCTAATAAAAAACATTTATGGGATTTTCCATCTCTTTATATAACCATATATAAATTTTAGGCATCTAAATCCATGATTTAGACCTCCAAAGGAAACAAAACGCAAAACTTAGTTTGCATAGGTAAATTATGCATAAGGTCTCTATACATGGACTATGAATGCCTTAAAAGGGGTCTATTTTTTATTTTAATCCTTTAATAAGTTTCATGAGGAACTTTTTTTACTTTTATAAACTAATTTAAATCATTTCCCAGTGTTATTATTACTAGGAAATTTACATACCATGTTCTTTGTTAGACTGGCCTCATGCTTTGACTGTACTCTATCCTTATTCCTGAATGAGACCTTTGATTGTTAGGCTTGATAAGGGATATAATATTTGAATTATATATTATGTATTATATAATCACCATGGAGGAATGTTTTTTACAATTTATCATGATAAAATTTCAATGGTCCTAAAATCATTTAAACCTTATCTTACTGAGTCAATCTCAAAGACTAAGACTCCTATTTGTAGGTGTTGATTGTTCAAGATTTAAGTTTATAAACATTAAAAAAGCATATAATATTTCATTGGGATGACCTATAAATTGATTTATACTTTTATGTTTCATGTTTGATTTATTCCCACCTCAAAAAACCATCATTTTGTTCACTATCTGACTGAGACAGCTACCTATCCCTACATGTAGGGTATCATGGCCTTGCAAGACCTTGGTCATGATGTTTATGAATTATTTGACATCAATTTTTAAAAATTAAGAAACAATTATCAATTTAATCTATCCTCCTATACCTTGAAAACTCTAAATATTCTCACAACTTCAAATTGATCACTATCTACACATATCTAGCTATAGGTGCCAATTTTCAAGCTTGTGTACGGATAGGGGATAGGTTTAGGAGTCAAAACAAGGAACACAACTTTTAATTATGATATTTATGTTCATGAATGTGTTTTTGTGTCATTTATATTCATTCAATCATGGGTCCTAGTTAAGTTCTTCCAAATTTATTAAAGAAGATCCCTTGTAGGCCAAATCTTGTAGAGTTCATTATATTATTTCAATACATTTTAGGGCAACTTTGAGAATCAAAAACACCACCTTATATTGTTCATTATATTTTAAATTTTTAACATCATTATATTATGATATGAATTCAAAGTGAACATAGCTAGATGCCTTGGGGCATCATTAAAGCATGTTGGGAGAAATCCATAAAACCCTCTAGCTCTCTAGTTAGTTCTTTTATGGACAAAAGTCCTAAAACTTAGAATTTTCCTATGTGATGATTTCTCCATCTTTATTAGGATATAAAGGATCAATAACATGATATTCAAGGTATCAACCTATTTTATAGACCATCATGAAGATCCAAACTTTTCATTTTACTCATGTACAAGCCTCTATAGCTCTACAAATGACACTTGAATATATGCATTTGACTATATATTGGGTAGAGAGAGTGAAATGAAGAACTAATATGCAAGGGTAAGGATATCCAATCACTTAAAGTTCAATTTTCAATTCTTCAATTGGATAACCCCCAACAATAACACATGGTGATCATCTTGAAAACACATTTTCAACATGAGAATTACCTTCTTGAAGATGAAAAGGGAAA
Organism: Torreya grandis; assembly: GCA_037957365.1. Classification (NCBI taxonomy): domain Eukaryota; kingdom Viridiplantae; phylum Streptophyta; class Pinopsida; order Cupressales; family Taxaceae; genus Torreya; species Torreya grandis. Next base: position 38,971 of record JARHVA010008988.1, on the reverse strand, counting down.
ACATAGAAGGGGAATGTGGATAATGTGAAAAATTAGGCTTCATGGCATCTTATTTTATCATAAAATTCATTCTGATACTTAAAAAAAACCTGACATACATTCAATTCCTTCACATAACATAGAAAACATCCAAGTTAAGGCACCTATAGATGCAAATTTCTAACCAAAGGTAGGAGAGATGATCCAAAGCAAGACAAGCCTATAAAAGGCTTTCCTAGGCATTTGATAGCATTAAAATAAAATAAAACCATGAAAATCTTGTGAAGAGGAATTATATAACCTTGAATAACACCTAAAAAAATCAAATACATCAAGCCAAAGAAAGAAAAAATGAAACAGGTGTAAACATTGACCCCCTCTTGAATTGAAGTGCATAAAAGGCTGCGTAGAGTGCAAATGATGTTTCATAAAGGAGGAGGAACAAAAATTAAACTTATTTTTATGGATTTAAATTACACTAAGATTAATATCTACCCCCAAAACCATTCTTCCCAACTCCACCTATACGGTCCATTCCAAGTGATTGACTTTGGTCTTTCTATATTTGCCAAATGAAAGTAGAGGAAAACAATTTTTAGATGAATTTTATTTCATCATACATGAAATAAAAATGTGTAAATGAATTTTTGAGAGTTGAAGAGTCACACCACCACGTTTTTAGTTGTAAGTGCACTTGAGGAGTACATACAAGTGCCCAAAACTCATATTTTAAAGGAAAAACTACCATTTCTTGATCATAAAAGACTTATAACTATCACTTGACTGATTATGACATGATTTTACCTTATCCACTTTCATATTAACCTTTATTAAATATTTTTTAACTCCCATCATCTGTACAAGTCAATTAATGAGCTAGAAATATGTCCAAATGACCCTTTTTACACATGAGACCTAGAAAATGGTTAATTTATGACTTGAAAACACATCATAACATATCAAATATTATTTTTGGACATTTAAAAAATAAATTTATGATTTTACTAAGTTCTACCATGGTTAAATTTTGTTGACAAGGCCAGTACCAGGAGAATGGACTTGAACAAGGACTAGGGGAAGGATGAGTAAGATAATAGACCAACATAACACCCTTTAAGACACATTGGAACCTTATTAGAAGTCAAAAAAATAGTATTTTTTGACCCAATTTTGTCTTGGGGTCCAATTTGGTCAATATTTTTGGTGATTCCTAGGGGTGAAATGCCAGTTATGCCTAAGACCAATTGCCTAATCCTTACATTGGGCCATGGAGTCTCTCTAATAATTATTCAATACTCAGTTGAATTTTAAATTCACACAAAAATAAAGGAAAAAACACACCATGAGACACATTCAAGGGGAACACACATGTGCTCATCTAGATCACTTAGGGAACAAAACTAAAGAAGATACACACCTATGCTCCTATTTACAAAAACTACCTTACAAGGACTAATAGTAGAGCTTTAGATGTATCCCATTCATAGGGATAGGAAAATATTCTCCATTCATATTGGATATTTGAAAATAATTACTTTACTTTCACTTGCTGATGATGTAAAGTCCACTCCATAAGGCATCAAATTGTGTATGTCTCCCTGGTTTTGCTTTGTCTTCATCCCATTTTAGAACTAATTCACCTTCTCTGAACACTTTTATATGATATCTCTCATCAACAAAATTATTTATGAGTAATTTATGGTGTTCCATATTCCTATGTGCATTATCCATTACTTATTTTAGTTGCATTAGTTCTGTTAATCTAATTTCCATTGGAGAATTCTCAAGTAGTTCCAACTAATATGCAAGCTCTAAAGTAGGTAGTTCTTGAGATATGAATAATCTAGCTTCTTTTCCATAAATAAGTATAAAATGATAATTTCCAATTGACCTCTTGGGAGTGATCCTATCAGCCCATAAAGATGTATTCAACTTGGTGTACCATTTACTTTGATTGTTTTCTAATGTTCTCTTTATAATATTGATGAGATTCTTATTGGTAGACTCAATGAATCCATTACCTTGAGGCTAATAGTTTTATTAAGTGCTCAAGTAAACACCATCCCTATTTACCTAATCAATATTTTTATCACTCATAAAATAAAGTGCATTATCAAAAATGATATTATAGGTAACTCCAAACCTTGTTATGATGCTCTCATATAACTCCAAGATAGCATTTTCACTTGCCTCTTTCAATGCAATAGATTCTACCCATCTTGTGAAGTATTTAGTTGTATTAAATATACATTTGTGTCCATGACTTGATGGAGGATTGATCATACCAATGAAATCAAGGCCCCATTGCATGAAAGGCTGTTATACTTGGATAGGATTCAATAAAAGGGTTGCAAGCTTTTATTTTCCTACAAAGAAGGTACACTAAGGACACATCTTAGCCCAATTGTAGGAATCCTTAAAAAGGCTACGAAAATAATATATATCCATCATTATCTTTTTTTGTTGTTATTGTTTTAGGATAGAAATGACCTCCATCTACACCATCATGAAAAATTTTCCTCAACATACCAAACCAATCATTGTTAGCACACCATTCACATCTTTCCAAAAGAGAATACCATCTACAAGACAATAAGGGATGGTTTAAAATATAAAATGCCTTATTTGAGACTTGTTCAAACCATTGGAACACTTACCATTTTGGAGGAAACCAATTATTTCTTATGTCCAACTTTGAATTGGTATATGACCAACTGGTTGGGAATAAGCTTGATTGATAAAGACTTCTTCCGTTGGCCCTTAAAGATCTGAAGATAGATGTTCACATATCCCTTTCAATCTCACAAATTTTTTAATCTTGATATCAACATCATATTTCATTAGCTTTGTAATCCACCCAACTCTCTTTTCATTGAGATCCTTGCTTAGAAGAAACTCCTTGGTGTTAGGATGAGAGACCGTAACATGTATCTTGTTATTTTAAATCACGTGTCTAAATTTTTTCAATCCCATTATCATAGCTAGATCTTGTTTCTCAAAAAAAGTATACTTGACCTCATATTTCTCCAATCCTTGGATAAAGAATTTAATTTGTTTGTTCTAATTCCTCATCATTCTCTTGCATGAGCATATCTGAGATTGTATCAATATTAGTAAAGGTATAGAGTATGAAATATTTTCCAAGATTTAGATTTAAGAGATTAGGATATTGTGTAGTTGCTTATTTTATTGCCTCAAAACTACTCTTACCTTCTTTTGTCCAAGCAAAAGCTTGGTTCTTCTTGAGCATGTCTGTGATAGGTTTTACCAAATTCACAGAACTTGGAATGAACCTTCTTACAATGTTTATTTTACCCAAAAAAATGTATTCCTTTTTTGTGTAGAGGCAAAGACAAGCCTAAGATGGCTTCAATCCTTTTAGGGTCAATAGATTAACCTTGTTTTGAAATAATATGACCCAAAAACATACCTTCATGGACAACAAATATGCACTTTTTGGATTAAGAGATACTCAATACTCTCTACACTTGTCAAACACTTGGCTTAGATGTTCATATGATCATTAGTATCTTTTGAAAAAAATGGTTATATCATCAAGTTACACAAGCAATATCTCATTAATCAAACCTTTAAAATCCATGTCCATTACCCTTTGAAAGGTATCTCCAACATTATACAAACCAAAATTCATCTTCCTATAGTCAAAGCTTCCACATTATTTAGTAAAGGTTTTATTAAAATGATCCTCTTCATTCACTAATATTTGGTTGTATCTTAAATATCCATCAAGAAGTGAAAATCATTAAGAACCTAAAACAACTTAAAAAAATTTCTCCATAGAAGGTAGTAGACAATGATCTTTGAGAGAGACCTTATTAATGTCTCTAAAATACACACAATTTTTTATTTTTTCACTCTTATTTTGGACAAGACAATATTTGCTACCCATGTTGAGTGATTGATAGAAAAGATAATCCTGACTCAATCAATTTGGTAAGCTCCTTCTTCATGAGTTCCTCTATCTTAGGATTGATTGGCCTTTTTTTTTTCCTAACTAGTTTACCTCTAGGTTCTAATTTAAAGGCATGATGAGCTAGACTTATATCAAACCCTTTCAAATCCTTGTATTCCTAATCAAATACATCATGAAAATCTTTACATAATTTAATAAAGGCTTGCCTAGATGGAGACCATATGTTACCAATTTTTAGAAGTTTGTCCTTAAAGATCATGATTCTTTCATAGTTCTCTTCCTTTGTGGATGTGCTCACCCTTTCATTCCTCTTTTGATAATCCTCATTGAAAACACTCTCCAAAGTAACTAGCTTTCTAGGTATCTTATTTGTCTTTAGCTGGATGACTTGCTCCTTATATTGATTATTAAACTTATTTTTATTTTTTGAATAGAATTCTACCTCATTTTGAAAGAAATGGGAAATGTGTTTATCATTTTCAAACACTTGCCATGACACTTCATTATATATAGTATAGGGTCTCATAATGACCTTGATATGAGATTGATCTTTATTTCTACTTACATTATCAACTATATCAAAGTGTTCTCCTATGATAGCCAACCTATCATCATGATTATTTGAATCTCTTGGTATAGGTAGTATGTTGAAAGAATCAAAACTTTCAAGTATATCCCATACCCTACGATTGTATGACTTAAGCAAAGGATTCTTGGCTATAGCTTGGTTTTTCACTTGGTGTATGACCAATTCACTATCCCCATAAACCTTTAAATTCTTGATTATTTTTTTCTTTTCCCATTGAAGGCCATGAACCAAGCCTTAATATTCTATCACATTACAAATACAAATGAAATGGAATATCTATGAAGATTAATATTGGTTCTTTGAGGGAGAAACTAACATGACACCAGCTCTTTCCCCTACCTTACTTCTAGAGCCATCAAAAAACATTCCCCTTATCCCTTCAATTTCATGATCTTCATTAGTGAGTGAAGGTATAAGAGTATTTTTCTCATGTATAAAATAGACTCCCAAATCAATTTCTTCTATGGATGAATATGGATCATGTTCATATGTTTCATTACCATACTCATCAAGGAAAAGATCAAAAATACCATCAAGGGGGGGATGATTTACCACTAATGGCACCTTATTCTTGTTTACTAATTATACAATTCTAATTTTAATTTATCTCCACATATGGTTCAATGTGGAACCTTACAAAAGGATATGTTATTATAGTTACATTAGCTCCATATCTTGTTCTAAAATCTAGAAAAGACCAATCAACTACAAGGTATCCTCCAATTTGAGCTATGAAGTCTCTTGAAAATTAAATAGTAAAGTGAGCTCGAAGATTAAACACCATAATATCTTGTAATATGGGGAAACTTGGACAATCATGCAAGAAAACATTCAAAACTTGAACCAACCCCACCATATTTTCTAGAGTTCCATCAAGCTATAACACACCTTTACTATGAGGCTCATACTTAAGTCCTAACTTGTCAAAAACCACTTTATGCATAACCATAGTACTAAGTCTACTATCCACAATGTAGTTGTGAACCAAATTGTCTCCCATAATGAGTGTGAGGTAGAAAGGAGGGGGGATTTTCAGATTTGGTGGATAGTTTTAGGACATAATTAAGTGTGTTGGTAAGCGCTACACCATTGTGTCTTGGAGCTTGAGGAGTTATATGAATGTTTAAGAGTTGTTCTTGTAGAAGTTCCCTTTGGCTAGGCATATGAAAGACTTCCCAAAGAGAAATGCTTTTCTTTTTATTCTTCAAAGAATAAATAATGTTTAGAGATAAATTATTAACCTTGTCTTGCATTCTTGAAGGCAATGAGGGAGGTTGAACTTGTTATATTGGAGGTTTCATAGCCTTACTCACATTCTAACTTTAAGTAGTAGTGTGACTGGTAGGATCTATTATATTGGTACTTGTACTTATTTTATTGGAGTATCTCCTAAAGCCCTCTTTTTACCCCTTGTGTTTACTATAACTAATGTATTTTGATTCAACACATAATTGTCTTCTACTTGGAAAATTTTATAAAACTAGTACTTTCACTGCTACCTTCTCTTTGAACATCTATTTACACAAGATTTTCTTCTTCTAATATAACATAAGGAGTATCTCCTTCTTGAGCTACCAAAGCTTGGAAATTTTATCCACCATCATACATAAATTGACTTTGCGATTGTCCCCAATGATCCAAATGATCTTCTTCTTTAATTACATTAGTATGGACTAGAACAATAGCTTTTGTGGAAGGAGTAGAAGTAGGATTATAGGCATTGGGTGGCCTATTGAAACCTTGTTGACCTTGGACTCTTCCTTGGTTTTTATATTGGGATGGAGGTCTATTGCCTTGTTGAGGATAGTATTAAGGATTGGGTGGAACACTTGCATACATTTGTGCTTGTTTGAGCTTGGCTTGCAAAGAATGAATAATCTCATCCTTATCTATGGTATTATCCACATTCTTAGGAGTGGTTTTAGGTTTGAAATTGGTATTTATAACTTGTGTTATGCTTGGTGATTCAACTGATTTATGAGATAACAAAGGCATCGAGACTCTTGGAGGTAATTTCTAAGCTTGTATAAACTATTCTTAGCTTTAATGGCTATCTCATATGCCTCAAGTAAAGTAAATCCTCCCATTGATTGCAACATGACTAGAAAATTAGTGTTAATAGCCTTGAGATAAGTGGGGAACACATAAATTAAAGGAGGCCTCATGATAGGTGGCATCATATGCCATATCCCTTGAAACCTTTAATTGAAATCTCCCATGGACTCATTAATACCTTTCTTTATCACATTCAATTGGTTTTAGTTAAGTATGGTCACCCTTATTCTCAAACCTATTTTCTAATAACTCTCCAAAGCCATCCCAATTAGTAATATAAACACCTTCTAATGTCCTATACCAATCAATTACCTTACCCTTTAGAGACATGGTAAGTAGTCTAATAGCTATGTTAGCTTGGGTGATATTGTGGAGATTTCAAAAAAAATTAAATGTCCGTAATATTCTTAGATGGGGTAATAGGACCTTCTCCATTGAAATTATAGAGACTTTTCGTAGCATTAGGAGGACTAAGATCATACTCAGGGAGGTTAATTGGATTTTGGGTGTTGAAAGCTGGGAAAGGATGTCTTCTAGCCATCTCTTCTTCCTCTTCTTGATCTCCTATCTCGTCAACTTATTATTCTTAAAAACCTTCTTGTTGAGGATCTCTAAAGGTTAATAATGATTCAAGATGTTTTTCTTCAAGAGGAGCTTCAGATAGAGGGACCTAATTAAAGGCTTTACTAGAATAGGATCTAGTGAAGACCATGAATTATACTGTGACAAAATTGATCTAAAACTAGAGATTCTCACCTTTTATAGTTTCCAAATGATAGATTATAAACAGTTCTTCAACTTTAGTTGTTAAGACCAACATTCACCTTCACATGTAAAAATTTAGGACCAACTATCCCACTAGGTGTGCCAGAATTGTTGTCATCAAATTATGCACCCTAGGAATATTTGTTTATCTCTTACAATTTGATGCAACATGGAATCATCTCTCAAGTCTATGGGAAATTTTAAAAGAGATGAATCTCTAATATTATAAGGGTTAGCTCCCAATATCTTATTTGAAATGCTTGTAAACTACACTAATTCTTGCTTATAGGGAAAGAGTTAAAAATTTGCATAAAAGGGAAATTATACTAAGAAGGTGATCCAAAAAGATAAATCTCATATAATATCACACTCCTACTAAACAACAAAGCTTTCTAAGACCAATTATATGAATTAAAGGATATTAGCATAGTGTTTCAATGTGAGGGTAGCATAGTTGAGACAATCAACAAGATAAATGACCTAGGGGTAGATTGCACACCATATAGATAATTCCATACTTAAAAACTAATCTAGTACATTTACCACATTTCACATGATCTATTAAAATTAGAACTCTTACTTAAATATGAAGGATAAAGGGAGTAAGGATGATACTATCACTTAGATCCACTATACATCACTCACACACTTAGACAAAATGTTCATAACTTAGAATTAGACTTGTATTCAATGTTCAAAGGCAAAGTCTTATGTCATATTAGCAGGGCTTCACCATACCAACTATGTATATATCTTTAATAGCCCAAATGGATTCATTTATAGAACTTGGAAGAAGAGAGAGAGGAGAGAATTTGAAAAGGCATAAGGATAAATTCCCAAAGGTGAAAATAATTTATAATTCATGTGGATGAGATAGAAAAGGAGTTATGAAACTGATTTACACATCATTATATTCCCAAATAAGCCTCTTCTCCAAACGTGGCATAACAATCTTCTTAATCATTCTTTCTTATGAAACTACCTTCATGATGGACTTCCTTTTGAGCATTCCAAATAAATTTAGGACAAGTGTCTCATGTATGTTGATGAGAGGGAGTTAAAAATATGATTCCACCTGAATTAGGAGTTTTATTCATCATGAAATTCTTGTACACAAGCTCTATCATCACCTGTCATCAAGTTCACTTTCCAATATGCTTTCTTGACACTTGACATAATAATATTTACATCCCTCCTAACTGATCCATATCATGGGTCTTGTGACACATGTTACGACACCTCATATGCTTGTGTTCATCAAAAACATCATAACAAGCCACCAAACTTGAGTTTCTACCTTATCCACTATGTCATTCTAGATGCTAGTTTAGATAGGCTAAATAGATATATCTAGTAGAGTCATTTTTGAGTATTTCCAAGGTCTAAAAATGGAATGGAGGGTTTTCTCAAGTCTTAACCTACATCCCAATGTTCTTCACATCGCATGGTCATCTTTAGGACCTATAAAACACAAGAAAATGTCAAGAAAACCTATTTTTTGCTCCACCTATACAAATTCCATATAATCTAATTCCATGGTTTTGACCCTCATGGATTTTTAAACTTCTATTTTATCCTCAAGGTCAAATTAATTCATCTATATGTACTTTAAGCCTCACTTCTCCAGTCAAGTCCTTGTGGAGGGTTTGCAAGGGTTTCTAGTCACTTTCATTATTAGCCTTTGTTCATAAAGATTGCACATTGAAATATTGAAAAAATTCAATTAAAGGAACCTCAGGGACCTTCTCCATCTTCTCCAAATAAATTAATTTCCCATGTAAAGAGCCATGAAATTTTTAAGCCTTTAAACTAGTCACTCAGGTCCTTTTCTTGCAATTATGTGAGGTCTGGGAGATTTCAAGCCAATAATTGGCTTATCTGATGTCCTCCTACATACCAATGGTTAAAAAACCTCAATATATGTCTTACAAACATCTGATAATAATAAAAATATCTCATCTAGAGATGAAAGTGAAGATGACCACCCATTTGGAATTAGGCCTAGACCTTGCCAATGGGTTTACCTATAACCTTAGGTTTAAAAGACCCTTATATGATGATTACCCCTACATTACATAGTTTTTAACTCTATAACATACCTCTACATGAAAAAAATCAATGTATTTCTTATCAAATTCTTAAACTAGAGATGACTCCTGATTAGAGGCTAGGTTTACATGTTGCTTAGTTACCTTACCTACAGGTCCTATTGGATATACAACCTTATCTATCTTCCAACCCTATAGAAAGGTTTTTTTTAATCTTTTGTTAGGTATCATACATCTTATCAAACCTTATTTCAATATTTGTTTAACCTCTAGTCCATGTTTCTACCTTTCTCAACAAGAAAAATAGGGTCTGTGTAAGGAGGAAAGTAGTCTATCTCTGAGATAGAATAGGAGAATTTTCCCTTATTTAATTAGGTAAAAAAATGTTTTATGGGATTTTAAAACTATTTAGGGAACTATTTACCAATTTTTTTCATCTAACTACATTATTTAGACCTCTAAAGGACACCAAACCCAAAACTGAGTTTGTATAAGTAGACTTTGCATAAGGTCTCTATACATGGACTGTGGATGCCTTGAAAGGGGGTTTAATTTTAATTTTAATCCTTGAATAATGTCAAAGAGGTAATTTTTTTCATTTTATAAACCGATTTAAAAAATTCTCCAATGTGATTCATATTAGGACATTCACATACCCTACTCTTTGTTAGACTAACCTCATGCTTTGATTGTACCCTATCATGTTCCTAAATGAGACCATTGTTTGTTAGGCTTGTTGAGGGTTACAATGTTTGAATTAAATATTATGAATTATATAATCACCATCGAGTAATTATTTTTTTGAGTTATATTTATAACATTTCAATGGTCCTATAAGCATTTAAACCTTGTCTGACTGAGTCAATCTCAAAGACTGAGAATCCTGCTTATAGGTATTGATTATTCATTAATTTGGTTTCCAAAAATTTCAAAACCTACTAATATTTCCTTGGGATCACATATTTATTTATACTTGTATGTTTCATGCTTGATTTATTCTCACCTCAAAACACCATCATTTTATTCACTGTTTGACTAAGATAACTACCTATCCCTGCCTATAAGGTATCATGGCCTTGTGAGACCATGGTCATGATGTTTATTAATTATTTGACATCAATTTTTAAAAATCAAGATCAAATTATATATTTAATCCATCCCCATATACATTGAAAAGGCTAAATATTCTCACAACTTCAAATTGATCATTTTTTATCCCTATCTAGTTGTAGGTGCCAATTTTCAAGCCTATGTACAAACAAGGATACGTTTAGGAGTCAAAACAAGGCACACCACCTTTAATTTTTATCCTTATGTTCATGAATGTGTTTTTGGGTCATTTATATTCATTAGAGAATGTGTTCTAGTCAAGGTATGCCAAATTTATTAAAGAATATCACTTCTAGGCCAAATCTTGTAGAGTTCACTATATTGTTTTAGTGCATTTTAGGGCAACTTTGAGAATCCAAAAGACCACCTTCCATTTTTCATTATCCTTTTAAACTTTTAAAATTCATTTTACTATGATAGGACTAAAAATTTAACATAGCTAGATGCCTTGGGGCATCATTCAAGCATATTGGGAGAAATCCATAAAACCCTCTAGCTCTCTGATTAGTTCCTTTAGGTATAAAAGCCTTGAAACTTAGAATTTTGTTATGTGATGATTCCTTCATATTTATTAGGCTATAAATGATGAATAACATGATCTTCAAGGTATCAACCTATTTCATATACCATCATGAAGATCCAACCTTGTCATTTTACTCCTATACAAGCCTCTGTAGCTCTATAAATGACACTTTAATATATGCATTTGATTGTATATGTGGTAGAGAGAGGGAAATTGAGAACTAATATGAAAGTTTAAGGATCTCCAATCACTTATAGTTCCATTTTAAATCCTTATATTTTATAAAACCCATCAAGAACACTTGGAGATCATCTTAAAAACACATTTTTAGTGTGAGAATCACTTGCTTGAAGGTGAAAAGGGAAAATAAAGAAGGGAAAGTGGACAATGTGTAAAATTAGGCTTCATAACATCTTAATTGATCATCCAATGCACTATCATACTTCAAAAAACTTGAGACACAATTAGTTCCTTCACATAATGTGGAAAACCTCCAAGTTAAGGCACTTATAGATGCAAAATTTTGAGCAAAGGCAAGAAAGATGATCCAAAGCAAGACAAGCCTAGAAAAGGCTTTCCTAAGAATTTGATAGCTTCTAAATCAAATATAACTATTAAAAATTTATGGATATTAATTATATAACCCTTAATAACAATTTAAAGAATCAAATACATCAAACCAAAGCTTTAAAAACTAAAATAAGTGTAAATAGTGACGCCCTCTTAGATTGAAGTACATAAAAGGATCCTTAGAGTCAAACTTATGTTTCATAAAGGATGAAATAAAATGAAACTTATTTTTATGTATTTTAATTATATTCAAATTACTATCAACCCCCAAAACCATTCTTCCCAACTCCATTTGTACAACCCATGCCAAGTGATTGAATTTGGCTTTACTTTGCTTACCAAGTGAAAGTGGAGGAAAACAAGTTATAGATGAATTTATTTCATTATCCTTGCATTAAAAATCTGTAAATGAACTTTGGGTAAGTTAATATTCACACCACCATGGTTTTTGTTCAAGTTCACTTGAGGAGTTCGTACAAGTGCCCAAAAACTCCTATTTTTGAGTAAAACCTACCATTTCTTGATCATAATAGACTTCTAACTATCACCTAACTTATTATGACATTATTTTACCTTATCCATATTTATATCCACATTTACGACATATTTTTTAACTCCCATCATCCATACAAGTCAATTAGTGAGCTAGAATTGTGGCCAAATGACCCTTTTGGTACACAAGACATAGCAAATGGTTGATTTTTGACTTGAAAACACATTAGAACATATCAAAGACTATTTTAGGACATTTAAAAAATAAATTAATCCTTTTAATAAGTTTTACCATGGTTTACCAATGTTGACTTTTGTTGACTAGGCCAGTACTAGGAGAATGGACTCCAACAAGGACTAGGGGAAGGATGAGTAAGACAATGGACCAACATAACACCCTATAAGACACATGGAAACCTTCTTAAAATTCAAAAAAATAGTAGATATTGATGCAAATTTTTCTTGGGTTCAAATTTTGTAAACAAGTCCTAGATAATATATCTAGGCACTGGTTTTGGATTTAAGTGGTAGTCCTTTATGAATAATCATTAATACCAAAACCTATGTTAAACCTCCATAAAACCATAATAAAGACCTGATGTGAAATATATAGTTAAAATCAGATTATAATGAAATAAAATTCATATACAAGTTATTTTATCATGTATTCAACTCTCCCAGGTACCTCTAGGTGGTGGTGGTTAGTCAAATGAGAGAGAAACTACATAGTTACATATTTATTTATCATTAAATTACTTTAGCTCTCAAAATTTGTATTATTTAAGAGGATAAAATGGATGTAATAATATATATAATCATATTAAATTTTTATGATGGTTTTTAGATAGTTTAAACCCTCCAAATGTACTAAATTGATCATCCACATTTTCTAGTCGTAGATAGACCTAATGGTATGAACAGTGATAAACCTAGACAAAGATGAGAAGATGGATTTAAGGGTATGAGAATGTCAAATTGATGAAACCAAGTATATTAAGGGTTTATTTATTAATTTTAAGTGATGTTCATGCTTTCAATGAGATTTGGAGGTTAGTGAATATGGCAAAAAAGTTACTCATAAAATGACATGTCTAGTTCAGATAAGACTGTGTGAGATAAGGTCAATACATTGGTATGCAAGACTAATATTTGCAATTATACCATATTATATTTATATAATATGATGGTTAGGATATATCATAGGATTATTTACGTGCATAAATAGTAATTAAAAGTGTCTACATGGGTGTTGGAGGTGTAAGCCACCAAGACTGACCTTTGAGGTAAGTTGGCAACTCTAAGTGAGTAACTTACGAAGATGTTGTGAATCAATTATCTCATATGTAAAAGTGTTAAAAAAATTTTTTTATTACCTTTATGTCATTAATAATACATATACATGTTTTTTTGTCAAAATTTAATTTCTTAAGGATGTTTAAACTTCATTTTGGCTATATAAACTTTCAAGGTACATAGACCTAATAGGACAGTTTGTCCTAAAAGAGATTTCATGATATGAGTGAAGCATAATAGTATAATAAAACATGAAGGATGTCATTAAATTTCATTTAATAAGCTATGTAATGGTTTTAAATTGTTTTAAAAATCCATCTAGGACTAAGAAGATCAATATTTGGCATTAAGATGATGTACCTCATGCAATTACGTCTCAATGAGGCATAAAAGAGAAATGATGCCTAATTTAGTTATTTTAGAGAAAAATGGGTCCAAATTTCCTTATGTTATGGCATATGTAAATATGTTTTTTATGGATTCACTCCACCTTCTACACTACCAACTTACACAACAAACAATAAGGCAACTGAGAACAACTCTAAGGTAATGAATGCCATCATGTGTGGTCTTTCAAAGCTAGAGTTTGTAAAGGTCATACATTATGATAAAATGAAAGGGATTTGGTAAAAATTTTATACCATCTATGAAGGAGACACTAGAGTCAAGTTGGAAAATTTTCAAACCCACTGAAGGTAGTTTGAAATTTTGAGAATGGAGGATGAAAACATTGCATCCTACTTGTTAAGAGTAGATGAACTAGTAAATGACATTATAGGCATAAAATAAAAGTTATATGAATATTTAGGGGTGAAAAATTTATTGAGATATTTGAATTTTAAGTTTTATTCAAAGGTGTCAGTTGTGGAGGAGAAAAAATATCTTAACATACTACAAATGGATGAGCTTCATCCCATCTTGACTACCTATGAAATAAGAATAAGTGATGGAGTACCTTACAAGAAGTAGCATTAAAATCTAATAATAATTCACAAATTAAAAATTCCAAGGATTATGTTAGTACAGACATTGATTATCATAAGATAGAATCCATATTTGTTAGAAAACTAGGAAAAAGATCAGGTATATATAAGGGCAAGTTATAATTCAAATGATTTAATTATGGTATGATTGGTCAATTTTCCTCTAAATATCCTATAAAGGATAAGAATAAATATGATGAACATTATGGTGATGCTAAGAATATCTATAATCCTAACAAGAGAAAAAAGGGTTTTAGTAAGTATGAAAGCAAGAAAGGGTCATTCAAGAATAAGAGAAGATTTTATACTAAAGAAGATAGTAGCTCATCTAATGTAAGTGACACTAGTACATCTGATAATAATGATTATAGTAATGAACATGATAGTAATTAAACCTTAGTAATGGTTATGTAAATTAATAATGAGGATTAATCAAAAGGTAAAAGCCTTATGGATGATGAAGAATCAGATGAAGAAGAGGCTGACGTGAGCATTGAGGTAGAATTGGTGAGTGTTCTAGAGGAGTTAAAGTTTCAAAGAAGTAAGAATAAGAAATTAAGATCATTAGTTAAGAGTTATGAGGATCAAATCAATCTCTTTGAAGAGAGATGAAGTAATAACACCATTGAACATGAAGAGATCATCAAACTATTGGAAACTCATATTGAAGTTATCACTGAAAGTTTTAAGACCAAGGAGAAATAATGCATCAAGTTTGGAATATAAATTAAGTCCTTAAAGGTAGAATTAGATCAAGAAACATCCAAGTTTAAGATGCATTAGAAATTTGATAAGAGTATAAAAGTCCTTGTTGATATTATGAACATCCAAAAGTCTCCACATGATAATATATGTCTTGGATTCAAAGAATAACAAAGGGAAATCAAGTATAGTTAGACCTCAATGAACAATACTAACAAAGTAAATACCTATGTAGAATCTCTCAAATCTGATACTCAAGTTGATTATCAAGTCAAGAATAACTTGAATCCTTCAAGAGACAAAAAATATAGAGGTGTATTATTCAAACTCAAATAGATAAGATATGTAAATTCATTCAATGGTTATTATTTATCATGTAATAAATATGGATATAGAGATATGGATTGTAAACTCTATGTAAGAGTCAATTCTTCATGAAGAAATAGGGTGAATTTACATTACAAAAATAAAAGTAGAATACTATGATATACTTATGATCAAAGAGGACATATTGCAAGGGACCACAAGATGAGGCATATGAGGAAGGTCATTCAAGAAAAAAGGGTATACAGTCATACCATTGAGAAGTGGAACAATAATTTATACCCTATGGACAAGGTGAAGGAGTAGAAGAGTAAAGATTAATAATGTATGATAGATCAGATTAACAAAAGCAAGTTCATCTCATTGAAGAAGATTGTTGCAATAATAGTGAGATTTAGAGATAACACAATTTCCCATATAGTTGGAAATGGTATCTTGATATTGAAAAATGGGAAGACCAATATATAGAATGTGTTGTATGTAGAAGGTTTGAAACATAAACTACCTAGTGTAAGCCAAATGTGAAACCAAGGACACACGCTAACTTTTCATGATAGATGGTGTGATATAAGGATATCCAAATCAAAAAGGTTAATCTCCATTGCTAAGAGGACTGAGAAAAAGATATATTTATTAAATGAGATCAAGAAGGAGAGATTCTTTATGAGAAATATGGATGAGATTTTACTATGGCATAGAAGGTTATGACACCTAAATTTTGACAATCTATTCAAGATAAGCACTAAGAAGTGTATTAAAAACATGCCTAAGACCACCAAATTAAAAAACACACTTTGAAAGGCATGTCAACATGGTAAGCAAACCAGGAGAAGGTTCATGTCCAAGGAGCACTCTACTATAATACCTTTGGAGTTAATACACACTGATTTATGTGGGCCTAAAATAATCTAAATTATTCAAGGATATAACTAATTCATGTTACTCATAGATGAATACAAAATAATGACTTGGGTAGCAGTCTTGAGATAAAAGTTAGAATCTCTTAATAAGTTTAAGGCATTTAAGGCTCTTATTGAGAATGACCATAATGGGAAGATCAAGTGCCTATGATCTGATAAAGGAGGATAGTTTTGGTCTAATGAGTTTGATGACTTTTATTAGGTTTATGGAATAAAAATCTAGTTATCAGTAGTTAGGACACCTCAATATAATGAGATAGTGGAAAGAAAGAATAGGATAGTTTAAGAGATGACAAGAACTATGTTAGATGAGTCAATATTAGTTGATGGATACTAGAGAGAGGTATTTAGCACTATAATATACATATTTAATAGAATATATATAAGTAATAATGGAAACAATACCCTTTATTAACTATGGAAAGGTAGACCTATTAATGTGGAACACATTAAAGTGTTTGGGAGTAGATGTTTTATCAAAAGAAATAAGGAAGACTTAGGTAAGTTTGATTCCATGTATAATGAAGTTATATTCTTGGGATACTCAATAAGGATCTCATCATATAGATGTTATAATAAGAGGTTGTAAATATAGTTGAAAGCACTAATGTGAATATTGATGAGACTAGGAAATCACACTCATAGTCAAAGGATAAATTAGAGAATCTCATCTTTAAGAATGAAGAGGAAACAATATATTTTGATGAGTAAGAATAAGAAGTTGAGGAAAAACAATACTCAAAAGTCCCCTCAAGATAGAATCAAAGAGATCATCCTTAATAAAAAATCATTAGCATCAAGGATGTAGGTATGCAAACAAGGAGAAGATTGGTAAGTAACCTAAATAAATATAATGTTTTTTGTATTATCTAATAATGAACCTAATAACCTTATAAAAGTAAGAAAATACAAGTTATGTAAAGGTGATTTGAATAAGTTAGAAAAAATAGAGAATAGTGAGACTTGGGAACCAGATCCTAAGCCTAAAGACAAGAATGTCATTAGCACAAAATGGGTGTTTAGAAACAAGTTGAATGAAGATGGAAGAGTCACTAGGAACAATGCTAGATTTGTATGCAAGGGATATACACAAGTTTAAGGGGTTATATTGGAGGAGACCTTTATACTAGTGGAAATAATGGAGGCTATCATACTCTTTCTAGCATATGCAAGATTCAAAGGGTTTAAGGTATACCAAATGGATGTAAAATCTACCTTTTTGAATGGAAACTTTGAAAAAGAGGTTTACATATATAAACCCAAGTATTTTTCACTATAAAGTAACAAGTACCATGTTTATAGATTGAAAAGGATCTTTATGGTCTAAAGCAAGATCTTAGAGCTTGGTATGCTATATTGGATAGGTATCTATTATACCATGGATTCAAAAAAGGAGGTACGCATAATAATGTGTACATAAAGAAAAAAGATAACCATTAGTTGATAGTATTTTTCTATGTATATGATATCATATTTGGTGGAAATAGTGAGAATATGACTAACACTTTTGTAAATGTGATGAAGGAATTTGAGATGTTCATGCTAGGAGAAATATCATTCTTTATTGGGTTACAAATCAATCAATCTATATATATATATATATATATATATATATATATATTCATTTCACAATTTATGTACATAAGAGATATGTTGAAGAAGTTTGAGATGGAATATTTCAAGGTAGTTAGTACACCTATGATTATAGGGTTTAAGTTGAGCAAGGAAGATAAATCTCTAAAGTTTAATCATACATCATATAGGTTAATGAATAGATGTTTTCTATACACCACTACTTACATACCTGAAATCATCTAAGCAATAGGCCTTGTGGGAAGATTTCAAGTAGACCCAAAGGAGAATTATGTACAAATAATCAAATATCTTAATGGGACTATGGATTTTGGGTTGTGGTATCCAAGGAGTTAGGAATTAAATTTGACAACCTATACAAATGTAGATTTGGAAAGAATTATATATAATAGAAAGAGTGCTAGTGAAGGAGCTTTCCTCTTAAGTGGGTTCTTAGTTTCATGGATAACCAAGAATCAACCATAAGTGGAATTATCCAATTGTAAGGTTGAGTAAATTACATCAAATTCAAGTTACACTCAGGTCTTATGGATGAGACAAACCTTAAAATACTAAACGGTGGACTATGATAGTCGTAGCCCTATTTATTATGATAATATAAGTGATATAAGTGTCTCAAATAACCCTATCATGCACTCAACGACTAAGAACATTCCTATCAAATATCATTTATTAAGAGATTAGGTAGGTGGAAAAAGTTTCAAACATGAATATGTTTCTACACAAAATCAAATTATAGACATTTTGACGAAGCCACTTCCAAACGTAACATTTGAAGACTACCACAAGAATTGGATGTCTTTCCTACCCCTAAAAGTCACTAAGGAAGTCAAGTGCTTAGGGGGAGATAATTAGATGGTTCATTATCTCTAAGTTTAGGTGAGTAGTGTTGAGAAGGTATGCATGGAGATAGGGGGATCATGTTTATATAGTGCCTCATAAACTCATAATACTATATGTTGAGTTCTTTAGTTGTAATAGGTGTGATATAAGAAATTGAATATATTACTTTGTCATTTATGTCAAAGGGGGAGAAATTTCATAATAAGGGAGAAATTTCTTGTTGATATATGTTTCTAAGAATGGTTGTCATCAATGATAAAGGGGTATATTATTGATTATTTTCATTTATGTCAAAGGTGTATCTTATATGAGGTTGATGTCAAAGGTGACTAAGCCTAGTTGGCAGTGTGTTGATGTGACAAGGGTCATTAAGAGAGATAGAAGTATGTTATCATGAAAGATAATTTTAAGGTAACTAATGTATTATCATTTCATGATGGTATAGGTCATTGATGTCAAAGTTTCATAAGAAGCCTAGTCATGAACCTAGTCATGACATGAAGAGGTATGTTCATAAAAATGAATGAACATAGGCATGTATGTGAGGTATTATATCACTCATAAGAGTTTCCAAGTGAACTTTTATGGGTAGTACCCTTAGACTAAGCCTACATATAGACCTCTCTTAGACCCTACATATAATAATGAGGTATTAATATCATATTTAAAGTTAATTTTATATATGTGGGCATGGACAAAGGTAAAATAATTTGTTTCAAATATGTTTAAAAATTTTATCTATAGATGGGTAAGGGTATTATCTATAATATCTAGGAATTGGTTTTAGATTTAAGGGGAAGTCCTTTATGATCAGTCATTAACACAAAAACCTATGTTAAACCTCCCTAAAACCCTAATAAGGAACTGATGTGAAATATTTCGTTGAAATCATCTAAAAATAGACTCAAATTCCTATAAAATATATTATAACATGTATTCAACTCTCCCAAGTACTTATATGTGGTGGTAGTTAGTTAGATGAGAGAGAAAATGCATACTTACATGCTTATTTGTCAATAAATTATTGTATCTCTCAAAATTTATATTGTTAGGAAGATAAAATACATGAAATAAGAATATATATAATCATAATACATTCTTATTATTATTTTTTGGATAGGTTCCACCCTTAAAGTGTGTTAAATTGATCATCCAATTTAGCCATTTGCAGATAGACCTAATGGTGTGAACAATGATAAACTTGGACCTAGATAAGAAGATGGATTTGAGGCTTTGAGAATGTAAAATTGATTAAACCAAGTATTAATATTTTATTTATGACTTTTAAGTCATTTTAATGATTTCAATAGGTTTTTAAAGTCATTGAAAATGTTGAAAATGTTGATCACAAAATGACTTATCTGGTTTAGATAAGACTATGTGAGATAACATCAAAAAATTGGTTTGCAAGACTATTTACCATTATAACACACACACACACACACACACACACACACACACACACACACACACACACACACACACACACACACACACACACACACACACACACACACACACACAATAAGACAATTTACATGAATTATGAATCATGACGAGTGTATACATAGGTGTTGGAGGTCTAAGTCACCAATACTAGCCTTTAAGTTAAATTGAAAGTTCTGAGTGAGTAAGTTGCAGAGACATTCTTGAGCCTTTATCTCCTAGGTGAAAGTGTTAAAATAATTTTTTGATGACCCTAAGATCATGGATAATATCTCTACATGTTTTTGTTTAATATTTAAATAGCTTGAGGATGTTTAAGATTCATTTTTTCTATACAGACTTTTGAGGTACATAAGCCTAATAAGATAGTTTGTCCAAAAAGATATTTCATGATATGAAAAAAGGATATAGGTATAAAAATAATGGATGATGTTATAATAGGTCATTTACTAATTGATTAAATGGTTTTTAGTTTTTTTTAAAAATCCATCTAGTCCCAGGAAGATCAATATTTGGTGTTAAGAGGACATACCTAATGCAATTAGGTCTCCATGAGGCCTAAAAGAGAAATGAGGCCTCATTAAGTTGTTTTACACCAAAAGAGGTTAAAATACAATTTTAATAATTTCCAAAATATTATCTAAGACATATTATATGGCTAACCTAATTTTGAATGTGTGTGGCCAACCAAGTGGTGTGTGATCATGAGACTTGTATATATATAAGGTTATTTAGGCTTATTTGTAAATAAGAAATATAAGAGAATGAAATATTTCTTGGAGAGAAGAAGGATGTATTGAAATGATATAGTAAAAATATATAAAAGGTGTGGTGATCAAAATATAAGAGGTGGATGAGTTGGTACTAAGTCACTTAGGGAGTAAGTAGGTGTTTACTAAAGCCTAGTCAAGTGGGTGCTTGAATTCATTGGGGTTGGTGCTCTAAGTTGAGTTGGTCATAAAAATAATTTGATATTTTTAAATATATTATATTATTCCATTTATAGGCATCACAATGGGTTTTCATCGCCTTGAGGGTTTCCCACTCATATATGTGTTATGTGTTATACTCTTATTTCAAGCTCATATATTTGGTTTTTTATGCATCGATATATCATTATATTTATTTTATGGTTAAAATAATGTTAAAATACATATGAAATAAATTTTTAAACACTGATTCACCACCCTTAAATTTATTTTGCTTCCAATATATGTATATATGGCTTGTTTTGACCCTTGTCCCTTCTAAAATTTTAGTTGATGTAGTCGGCTTAGTCAACCTTGTTAGTTTGAAAATAGA
>JARHVA010008988.1:0-12500 GCA_037957365.1 Torreya grandis | reverse complement strand
TAATATTGGTTTAGTATTGTGTTTATTAGATTATGTGAATTCAAGATCTTTTACCATATTAAATAACTTCTAAGGAATGGAAGCTTACCTTAAATTGCATAAATGGTGGTAGTCCATCAACATATGCATTTTACCTTGATTTAGTTTATTCATTATCGTATTAGATGTTTCCTATTTTTCTTCAGCTCATGCCTTAGACAATTTACTTGATTTACTATTTTTTTTTTTCATTATGCCTTAAACCTTTTCTATTTGGTTTTATAATCAAATTGCATCTTATTGATTATTTTGTTTCCATTAGATAATTTCCTTAGTCAAATTTAATGTCAATAGGTTTTTGTGCTTTGTCTTTCCATTTATTACCTCAAGATCCTTTTATCACATTTACATTAGAATTTTTGTGACTTATTAAAAGTTTGATGATGGTTTTCACATGGCATCATCCCACTAACCCAAGAGTGATGTCAACATAATCTATTATGCAAACTATATCAAGAAAGTAAATCATTAGGATGTATCCATGTGTCACCATCCCACTAACCTAAGAATGACATCATTAGATCTTGTTATATGGTAGTTTTTAGGCATGTACATCACTAAGATCCATCCATGTGTCACCATCATAATAACCTAGGGGTTAACATTAGGATATATTGTTATATGGTAGTTTTTGAGACATCATATCACCAAGAGTCATCCACATGTCACCATCCTGCTAACCTAGGGGTGAAATCGACATATCACATTTTATGATAGTCACTAAAAAATTAGATCATTAGGAGCCATCCACATGTCACCATCCCACTAACCTGATGGTGGCATTAGCTTGGCCCTTTTTATAGTTGATGTTGGGTAGATAGATAACCATGATCCGTCCACATATTAACATCTTGCTAATTTGGCAGATTATAGTTAACATAGTTCATTTGTAGTTGTGAAGAAGCTAGGAATATTTGGGTCACTCAGAGAATGAAAAGTGTTAATAAGTGGTTTTGGGATCCTAAAGAGAAGCTAGCAAGGCCAAAGAGTATGCTAAAGTGGCCATGTCGAGCTCAACTATATTAGTAGGAGATGAGGTTATTTTTTATGGTTTTCTCAAAGTCATAATACTCTAACTATGGGCATGAGATAGTGATTGAATCCTTTAGTGTTTGGAATAATCTATTGAGAATTTAACTACTTAATTAATGACCTTCACCTTTTATTTGAATAATGAAAATGGAAAGAAATTTCATATATGTTGGTGTGAATTCATATATCATCTCTTGATTTATGATTGGAAGTATGAGATAAGAGTGTGTTGTGTCTCTTTTAGATGGAAAAATAGGCATGACACTTTGAATCTTAGATTTGAAACAAATCTTCAACAAATTATTTAAATTCTTTGTTCTTATTATCTTATTCCACTCTAACATGAGATGGATGAGGATCCAAGACCCTAGTGATCCCAACATTTAATATTCCAACCCACAATGGCTTAAATAGTTATTAATAACATCTTCTAATAATCCTTACATTATCACAAGCACCTTGGACATCACTAACATTGATTGAATATGATAATTAGTTTATTATTTCATCAACCAAGATTTTCTTATAAAGTCACATTATGGTTAGTGAATCATGTCTAATACTTTCTCTTTATTAAATAGGATATTCACAACCAACATTGAATCATGGCCTGTATCTTTGCTTACCTTTGATCTATAAACATCAATAAAAAAATACAACTTGAATTCTCTTTTTTAAACCACCCCCAAAAGGTATGAAAAACACAATACTATTTTAATTTATTAATCTTATCCTTCTTCCTAGATGAGTTTACTTCATTATTTTTAATGTGTTAGTAAGATATTCAACTTTGAAATTTAATGCTTTCCTTTCATTCTTCAAATATATGACTTATTGAAGCATCACATTTTTACTTTAAAATGTTCAATAGCTTCAGTTTCCAGCCTCTTATTCACTTTAAATAGACTATAGGTTATCTTATAAATTTCAATCATTTTATTTCTCATTGAATTGATGTTTTTATCAAGAGTTTATCTACTTACTTGTAACCTCATATAATATCCTAACAACCCCTTATCACCATTACATAGAAATTTGATCATCTCGGTGATGCTTTCAAAGAAGGGACGAACATTTGTTGAAGGATCAAGAGGATACATTGAAATTTTTTTTTGTATTTCATTTTTGAAATGGTTCCATTTCTTCATCCAACTCCACACCCAAAACATATGTTTTTTTCCTCATGTTTTTCCTATTTGCATTTGGATCCATCTGGCCAGAAAAATAAAATAAGGATAAAACCTTCTTTTACTCACAGTATTTACACATTGTTATAATTATATATGTAATATGTAAAGGATAATTAAAATTCAAATTTAAACTAGAAAATTCATATTTATTAAATCTTAATATTTCTTAATATAAATAATAATAAATCATATCATAAATTGATATCGAATGAGTTTTCCTTCTTCATAATTTGACCTGCTTATCTCTTATGACTACCTACAAATTTTGGCAACCCAAAAAATAAACATCCATGATTTGGATAATCTCAATGGTACATAAACTCATAAATAACACTCCAACATTTTGAACCCTCCCTCTAAATTTTCCCTCCTCCCTCTAATTTGGCATCTCACCTTTTATATTATTTTGAATTCACTCATTAATTTTACTTCCCACTATTCTTATGTAAACTAAATTAAAATTAATAAAATTTATCCAACTCAAAAAAATCCCTTCCATCCATGAATTTTATGAGGTTTACATTTGTAAAAAATTATACTTTATTATTCAAAAAACTTTTTCTTTTGTCCAAAACTCTTATGAATGGAAATATAGAAAGAACTATGAAATATCATTTTTTCCCTCCATGAATTTCTTATTCATCTAAAAAAAAGTTCCTTCAAATTTATTATTTCCTTTAAAACAATTATTTATTCATCACTCCACAATTTATGAAAAATTAAATAAACTATTGTAAAATAATTGAACCTTCACTATATATTAGTATTGAGAAAACCTAGATTTCACAAATTTTACTATGTATTCAAAATTTATATTATTTTAAACATGAAAACATTTATTTATAAATTGAACTCATAAAAAATATAAGATATTCATAACATGGGGACAACAAGATAGAAGTTAAAAATAAGGCTCACATTACCCAATTTGAAATAAATTTTCTATCATGATAAGTGTGTGAAATTGATTATAAAAATTACACTAAATAATACCATAGATTAATATAGTGCTATATGCACTTATAAAAATTTTGGATCACTCCTACACACCATTACCACAAATTTTTAGACATTATAGACAAAATATAAAATAAATAATTATGCACAATAGCCTACATATTATTATATCTCAAAAGGAATAGACAACCCACATAGTTTATCTCTACTCAATCAATCAAGGAGAAATATAAAGAGAGCCTCCTAAATAGGCTAATGAGTTGGTTTAACAAAAATGTCTTGGTTGTAAGTTTGGATTGCCTAAGATGGTGCACACAAAACATTGTTCATGCACATAACAATCCAATAACTAAAATAAAATCTAAATAAATATTAACTTTTTGGGTGGGTTTGAACATTATTTAAAAAAATAGCTCTCAAACCACTATTCAGTGTGAAAATGACCACTCCAACACCCTCCCTTAAGTGAAAAATAGGGAGTGAGAAAATAGAAGGCAAAGACGTTGAATTATATGTAACTTAATTTGATCAAGTACCCATGTACAAAATAATAGTGAGATATAAATATGTCCCTATGGTATCTAATACATATTAGTAGATTACATGGAAGTCAAGTTATTATAGACACCAAGTCAAATATGAACTAGTACTCTATATGAGGCTCACTCTATAAAAAGCACCGATCATAAAAAAATATGGAAAAGAGTTACCAATGATTAAATTTATTAATGTAAGGTACCCAAAAAAAATTATAACCACTATGTGAGTGGAGAGGAGAACATATGCTATAAGGCTTCCCATTAAAATTGACTCAATATTCAACACAATTTTTTAGTAAGTACACTTGATGGAAAGAATCCCATCAAATAAAAGTGCACTCAATCAACTAGCTAAAAAATAAAAATACGATGCACCAAGGGATAGTAAGGATCATAACACCTAAATTTTTATGTGCACACACCCCCCATAATGTTAAATTAGATGTAGTGACTCAAAAATATGTATGATTGGGATAATCCCACTACTAAAACATTGAAATGTTGATAATGGGATTCACCAATTAGCTACTCTATATAAGGAAATCAAAATCAATAATAAATCTAAAGGATACTATCAACATCAAATATATAGATAAAAATATCTCAATAACATGTACTTAGTATTTATGGGATATTAAAAATTTTAATAATAAAGTTCTCAACATGGATCATACACATGAATAAAAAACTCCATGAATCTTAGTGTGACTATAAATAAAGGTCCCATACAATAATAATAACACCAAGTAATTCAATAACGTCCATAATGAATTCAATGTGTAGTAGATAAAATTTATGAAATTAGAGATGTATCCTATAAAAAAATTCATCTACCTAACAAAGATCTCAACTAAGGAACATCAAAAGATAGGAGGAGTAATGTATGGTTAAATAAGTTGAGTGGAGAAACCTAGCTTGTAGAGCCATCTCAAATAACATTTTTGACACTACCAAAAATGTTCAAAAATCCATCCCAAATGAATAAAAATGGTGGTTAAAGTGTTTGCATATGAGTGTTTTAAAATTACATGGTAGAAAAATATGAGGTAAAATCCAAAATAGTTTTAGTTTCATCATATTTAACTACTATACTCTCAAGTTTCTTAGGCTTGAGTTAAGGTGCAAAAGAGCCCAGTTTTAGCTCATTATTCTCAAGAATAATGGAGTGAAAAAATTATGGAGCTCTACTAATGGATCATAAAGAAACATCATCATAACCAATTTCATGTTGATCAATCCACATAATAGGCTATATAGGGGTATTAATACCATGTAGATTATTACTAATGACAACAAGTATACTATTGTGACCCATGGAATGAAGCATGAAAGAACCAAAAGTATTGGTATTATTCTAAAAAAAAGTAGGCATATATGAATGTGGAACTAGAGTGGGATGTGTAGAGTGAGAAATAATAGTAGGCACAAAGTTATCATCTATAATAAGAGGAACAACATGAACAATGGGATACTCATAATCTAGTATATCACACTATCAAAGTGCATCAAGCAGATGCATACCAAATTCAATTACACATGATGGACTAGGAATATGGGTATGATAGTGTAATATATTAGTCTGATGTTGTGTAATAACTAGTTTCTTCTATAGAGAGCATATGATGGCATCCTTTATATCAATGAAAAGTATAAAAAGGAATTTTATTTCATTAGTTTCTTGTGTGATTCTTGAAGTGCTAAGAAAGAGACCATATGATCAATTGGTTACTCAAGGTCTTGTATGGTGCTATCAATAATCAAAATAGAGTCAATAATAGGAAAAATAATTCTATAATCATAATTTACATTAGTATGTGGAGGAGATTTATATACCTCATCGATGTGACCACCATTAAATAAATATAAAAAATAAATAGTAGGAAGAGGTGGTACACATGTCTCATCTTAAATAAATGAGCTTGTACTAACAAATGAAGGAAGAAAAGAACCAAAAAATGAGGAGTAGATGACAAAGATCCCTCATGCATATCACCATCAAGAATTAAACCCTCAAAAATTTATTACGGTGGTGTAGAAACATCAGCAATGTCACTAATAAAATCCTCACTATGAGAGGGAGGATAAGGAAAAGAAACAGTGGGAGGTGAAGTGACCTTATTAAACAATGCTAAAATAATGTCCTAAGCTTCCTTAGGTGACACATAATACATAATATGAGACTAAAAACTATCTCAAACATGGAGGTGAATGAAATGAAGTGCTTCTTTTTTCAAAGATTTAATCCACATAATATCATCCTCATTTATAAAGTTCATAAAGTCACCAAGTACAAATCTTAATAATTCCTTTATTTTCAAGTACATCTATATTTTATTTTTCCATGTGGTGTACTTAGAAGTGTTGAGGAGTTTAATCATACAATAATCCATACATAGAGACATGAAATGGATAATAATATCCAAATGAGAAAAAAATTGAGCTCCATAATGGACATCAATTACCAATGAAAATGTGTTTGTAAGTAGAAAAAGTGGCACAAAAGAGGACAATGCACACTAAAAATGGGATGACAAACTTCACTGAAAATACATCCATGAATTTTAAAATTATGATGATAATGTTACAAATGACAATAAAAAAACAACCTATAAAAATGAATGTGAGAGAGGAAACATGTTTTTTTATCTGTGAGGGGATCTGATCTCTTGCTAGACTAGACCTCACCCTCTTATCTTCAATAATGATTGTAATGCAAGAAATATGCACTCTAAAAAAGTGTCCTCCACACAATATAAATAAAACTTGATTTAATAATATTACCCCCTTTACAATTTTCCATAACTTTAAAATTGGCCTCAAAATAATAATGTGTTAATTCTTCATAAATTCAGTCCCAAGGATTTTGAAAAAGTAAAATACCAATTCCCCATATTAAATAAATTTGCCCCTTTTATATATATCACTTTTCATAATACATCACCTTATTATTTCA
This sequence comes from Torreya grandis, assembly GCA_037957365.1. NCBI lineage: Eukaryota > Viridiplantae > Streptophyta > Pinopsida > Cupressales > Taxaceae > Torreya > Torreya grandis. The sequence continues at coordinate 5,790 of JARHVA010008988.1, read as the reverse complement.
CCAAAATAATTTTAGGCAAAAAAAATGTTTTGGTAGTATGTGGAGGGGATCAAATAGTAGACTTCCCTCCACTTCAATGATCTATCAAAATAATAGTAACCACTTATGTGGTTATACCTAATTACTATTGATATGAGGAAAATGCATTTAAAGTTAACTAGTTTAAATTTTGGATTAAAAAAATATTAACCCTTACTATTAATTTTTTTACTATTGAGTTTATTTTTGCCACATATTCTCCATGGTTTAGGAGATTAAGAGTTCAGCTAGATTCTTTGGTAGGAATCAACATGTAATTTGATTAGGTATTAATTTGGAGGTTTGAAATAGAGATTTGATGAAATATGTAGGAAATAACTAATTTTTTCACAAAAATTGGCTAAGAATATCCATATAAATTGACAATAATCATTAAAATGCACAGGTTTTTTGAAGATAATGATAGTAGTTATGACATCTATGTCAAAATAAAAATATTTTTTATAATTGGCAAGCATTGACCTAGATAATGGTAAAGTTATGGATAATAGCTTATGTTTAATTAAAATGGTGTTTGAATGGTGATTTAAATAAATGTAGCATTAAATTTCCTCAATTTTTATGCAATATTGATACCACCATTAATGGAAAAGTAGACCCCTTTGTTAAAAATTAAAGATGTGGGTATTGACTCCTTAGAAAGTTTGAAGAGGTAATTATATATGGTGTTGAATCTCATGGAGACATTAACAATGGAAAAAGAGATGGGAAATTAAGGAGGAATAAGGTTAGTACTATTATAAATAAATAAACCTACCTTAGTATAAAATATGATCTGTGAAGGAAGGAAGGTGATCATATGAGCTAGTTTGGAAGAGATATAAGCTTGTGCATCATGTTCAAGGTAGGTCATTTCATGTCTTGAAAGCACTAATATCTAGTGCAACCAAAAATAATCATCAAAACTAAAAAATTATTTTTGGTTTTGTCAGTTCTAAAGTGATACAAGCCTATCCAATTCATAATTTTGATCTAATTCTAGATTAAATGCAAATAATGATCTCTAATGAAGATCAATGTAATGTAGGGTCACATTGTTAGTAACTAAATTGTATCTATATGATTAGATAAAGAGTTAAAGTAGTTGGATTTGATGATTTAATTCTAATTTTGTAATGTAGATCCAAAGATAATCAAGTTGAGTAATGGCTACAAGAGGTAAATTTGATATCATGCTGGAGTGCTATATACACTGATACAAATGCAAAAAAAATAGATAATTAATAATTATACACAATAGTCTCCATATTATTGTATCTCAAAAGTAATATACAACCCTCATAGTTACTCTCTACTCAACTATTCAAAGATAATCATAAGGAGAGTCTACTAAATAGGCTAATGAGTTGGTTTCATAACAACCACTTGGTTTTTTTATCCACTCTAATTAGTTTGGATTTCCTAAGTTAGATCACACAAAATATTTTCCATGCACACAATAATCAAAAAACTAAAACAAACTCCAAGTCAATCTTAACTCTATGAGTGTGTGTCAACATAGCTAAAAAAATTAGCTCACAAATCACTAACCAGTGTGAAAATGACCACTCCAAAATATAACATATTTAGGTGTCTACACATTAATACCATGTACATAAATAATATTGATCATAAAATTATGGTATTCAGTGACCATAACTTGCCATAAAGCAATGAAATTAATGCAATCAATGTTTTAAAAGTTTTCTTCAGTGAGATGTGTTTATCTATATGTGTTTATACCCTCTACCTACATGAGTGAATTATATCATAATCTCCATAACATTCTTAGTGAATAGATTAAATATTTTAAAGGATACTAGTTATTGATAATAAATTTTGGGGTCCTTTTATGAAATTAACAATTTATACTCACTACTTATATAGTTGTACATGATAATGATTTGATTACCATGTATTGTTGTAACTTATTCACCATTCATACCCTATAAGTGGGTCTAATTATGAATACTTATGTAGTAAATCAAGAATACTTAAATGCATATACACTTAATAAAGATAATATATATAATAAATGGAAAGACTATCTTTGTGTGGGATTTCGTAAGGGAAGCCTTCATACTCGAAATTGGCATCTCCCTTGGTAATGACCTAAAAGTAATGTTTACCTTACCTTTTATAAAGAATTCATCATAGCTTCTAAAATTTCTGATGTAGTGGTTTCATCAAGGCAAACATTTAAATTTTAATGTCTTTTGATTATTATATAATGTTATAACATATCCATTTTTAGAACAACATAGTACACCTTGAGTGGGCCTAATGGTGAAACCTTGTGTATGCCACTTATTATGGAAAATATTTAGTTTTGTATTGTTTAAAAATTCAAAATCCATCATAAGACCACTTGAAAATAATAAAATTTATTTCCATCATAGGTCATTTTGAATATCGAATATAGGTCTACTACTTATAAAATTTCCATGCCAAAGACTCAGCATCCATCAGAAAAGTAGTAGATAAAAACGTAGTAGTTAAGAATGTAGCAAGATAAATGTAGCGAAGATAAAATGTAGAAAGTAAAAAATGTAACAAGGAAAAAACATCATAGGAACAAAACATAGTATAATATGTGCTCACACAAAATACAACACAATTTTCAATTAAAGATCCAAAGTATCGAACTCACATTTTCCTCTATTATTTTGCTTGTAAATTTGGTGCATTACTTTTCCACCATGAAATGTTAACTACTATCACCAAAACGAAGTTGATGATAAATAAAAAATGTGATAATCACTAAAATTTCCCAAGTATGCTCTTCACAACATTTATACCACATTACCAATACTGCTACATTTTTTCCCATTGTGTTTTGTCCTCATGACATTTTTTTCATACTACATTTTTGTCATACTAAATTTTTACCGCTTTGTTTATAATCACTATGTTTTTATCCACTACATTATCACATAGAACCAAAGACTCAATGTAGTGATATTTAATATCACACTTTGTCTTCTCTAGTAATCTTAAATGACCAATAATAACTAGTACTATACATTGAAATATATATCCACACATTACATAAGGAGAAACCAATGTAATTAAAAAAATAATAGTAATATCTTGATTGAATATCTAAAAAATCAAATTAGTGATTAACATCTTTGCTATCTGATAAGGCACTGGGATGTTTTTTCCTATAAGATCGAATTGGGTTTCCTCATTCCCACAACTTTTTGATCATCCCCACATCATTTGATGTAACTTCACAATCAAAATTTATCATTGAAATCTCCATATTATTTAATAAAAACAATATATATCCCTAAAAATAATTATATTTCAACACCCAATAATTAGGTCAAATATACCCAACTTTTCTTTAAATCCTTCCTTTAACGATGAATAATTTATAATCATACTCAACTAAACATACAAGACATAGAGGATATATTATGTACAAATGAGGGATTTGATTTCAAGGTAGAAGGGAAAAATCAGATTAAGAGGGGATTTTATAACTAAATCACACATGTTAGTTGTGGGAAGAAGGGAACCTTTCTGGTGGGCCAATGTGGGAAAGTAGCATTCATTATTTGGATAAATCTTGAGAGGCCTATATCAAGCTATCAACATTGTATATTTTATGTCTAGAAAAGAAAACCAAAGAAATAGTGGATGGAATACACTATAGAACTAAATGGATCATGGAATACAATATTTTTGCTAAGTTAATAGTAAGTGTTATCTTTATTAAGTCTACACTTTTAATAGTTTATATTATTGACCTATTATGTTTTTAATATGATTAAATAAATTAAATTTTTAAACATAAACATGAGAATCAATGAGTATACACATAGACAACACATAGGTCAAAAAATTTCAAGGATTATACATTTATTTTCTTCTCTAATCTAAAATTATAATTGAGGTAGTTTATGCTCTTGTTTTATTGTTTGATACATTCCTGTAGCACCATGATATATTCTTTATACTACAAAACATGATTAATAAGGATAAATATTTATTTTTCCATTATTGATATTTACATTTATTTCACATTTATATTTTTCATAACATATCACATACTATAAGTGATTTTTTGGGAGGCATAAAGTATATTTTTCATTTTTACACTAAATTATTGTTGTTGTGGATTAGTGATATATTGAATCTTAAGTGGGAGATAAGGAAGGTTTCAAAAATGTGAGTTTTTTCATTACTAGTATGGCCATGAATTCCTTAAAAAAACTATATTTATATAGATGCCAATAGTACCTCTATGCTTTATTTTTTTCTAAAGATACAAACACTATTGGAAAAATTAGGTTTCATATCAATTAAACTAGAGATCGTTTTCTCATGAAAATGAAAGAATAGTAAACAATAGAATAGTACATATGAGTCCTTAATCATGGTTTCCATTTCCAATAGATGTCAAGATAAAGTTTAGTAATGGATAAGAACTATTACATGTATAAGAGTTTAATAAGTATTTCATTTGGCATGAGGTGTAACATGATTACCAAAAGAAAAATCACACATGTGGTGAAGTTTGTGACCTTAATAACAAGTCATCAAATTATACCAATTATTGCTCCATGAAGCTTGGGTACACTACCCCACATAAGTACAATTTTCTTGAAAATATATGCAAGATTAAATTTTTTCTATCAATCTATACAAATCCTTACACTATATCATTAGAGTTTGATGATAATGATAAGCATTATTTACATGAGTGATATTGCCTAATTTAATGTATTATGAAGGGGTGCACAAGAGCATGTTGCATCAAGGATAATTTTAATAGTTTAGACTCAAATGTTGCACATTTTTATGTCAATAAGCATATATTTCATGATAAATGTGATGTTTCTAGAGTATGTGCAATATTTATTGTGTTAACAAGATAAACCAAGAACTTTAAAGGAAGAAGAGGATATTTTTAATACAAACATGTATTATAAAAAAATAATTATGTAGATATTATTGTGTTATTATCCCACCTTTCAAACTGAACTATGATGGTCCATATTTGCACACCAAAAAGGTAGAATCTATACATTATTATGATACAAGGTGTCAAACATGTGGGTTTTTTTTTCAATTGGGATTTGTTGACCTGATAGAGATTTTATGGAGTTTATTTTGATATATCTCCATTGTCTTTATGATAGTATTTTGTTTGAATGAATTATTTGTTTTATGGTTTCAATCTAGTTACAATGATTCTTTATCTAAAATCCAATTATTTTTTAGGCCTAGAGGCATCATACCTTTTGAGAAAGAAGGTAAAAATTATGCTTAAGTATATTCAGCCTCAAGTAAGCTTACTATAAATTTTATGTTTCTCTTACTTTATTATTACTACTTAATTTTTTAAATATTTTTTTAATTGATAGATAAAACAAATTTGGTTTTACAACGCTCCATAAATCATAAGTTTAAACAAAATAAGACCTAAAGTCAAAAATCAAAGCCCCACAAGCTACCAAATAGAAGAGCATCAACAAAATTTATGCCTACTAATAGGAAATATATAATATGATAAAAAAACAAAAAAAAAACCCCAAGAAAGAAATTTAGACATCCTCTAAATTATATTTCTCCTTTAAACTAGTTTGATCTATTTCCTTGGTCTTCACCAGTAGTAGTTCTTGGTTAGTTCTTCCCCAAGTACATTTGGAAGGTCCTTCTAAAAGAGCCTATCTTTCCTTCATCTAGATGATTCTAATTATATTTTTGGCCTTCATGAAATTTTGAGTGTCTTTAGTGAGTTCCTACCCCAACCCAACATTA